>JANHFT010003540.1:139550-151631 GCA_032467955.1 Pseudoxenodon macrops
GTGTAGGGTCTCCTGCTTGGGCAGGGGGTTGGACTAGATGACCTACAAGGTCCCTTCCAACTCTGTTAATCTGTAATCCGATCTCATAACGTTGGAATAATGATGGAATACCTCATCTAGCAGCTCCATGAAGACCAGTGTTTTTCAATCTTGGCAACCTGAAGATGTGGGGACTTCAACTCTCAGAATTCCTCAGTCAACATGCTGGCTGGGGAAATTCTGGGAGCTGAAGTCCCCACATCTTCAAGCCACCCCAAAAAAAAAACCAACCCCACTGCTGTATATGTTAAATAAAAGCAGAGAAGTCAGATTCCTGCAATGCCACGTTCTTACTTGCTCTTTTGCTCCGTGTAGATAATTTCCTCAGTGTTTCTTCCCAAATCCTCATGTTTTGAAACATCCTTTTCATCTCTCTCTGTGCAGACCTGCCTTTCATACCATATAGCGAAGTGCACTGAGAAATCCAGGAGAAAACAAAAATATGCATTTCAAAGGGTAACTGATCGATCCGAGAATGACACTGGATAAATTTGCATTGAGATGAGAAATCCTCTTCCCTCCCTGCACACACACACACACACACACACACACACACACACACACACACACACCTTTTTCTTTCAGCACAGAGACGAAGTCCATCTTTCTGAGCTGAATGCAGACAGGAGCCAGTTCCTTTGCAATCAGCAGGCTTGTAAAAAGAGACTTTTACTGTTGGCTTTAGATTAGCAGTGAAGTCAGTGCTGGCCTGGCTACCAACAGCTGTTAATACCTCTCTCCCTGGCTGTTGACAGGCGTTAATAAAAAAAAAACCTAATCTGAGGAAATTATGAAAAACCTCCTCATTATGCAATCTGGTTTATGTTTTGGCATGTGCCAGGACTTGGCTGCTTCTCAAGGGAAACCACCAGTTTTCGCTTCTATTTATTTTACTTCTTGGCTCGGGTTCAATAAGCTACACTGAGAGTCGGGATGAGATGGGGTTTCTACGTCTCTCGCCCCGTTGAGGGTAATCCAGGCCGTTTCAGGAAGGCCAGGCTCAGAGTTTGCAGAATTGGAGTCTCAGGACTCCATCAACCAGAGTCAAGACCAGGGGTGGGATCAGAAGTGGGTTCCTACGGGTTCTAACCGGTTCCTTAGAACCGGTAGTAACTCGACGATGACGTCATGGAGCCGGTTCCTTCGGTGTCTCCATGGCCGCCGCCATTTTGAATTTTGCTTCCGCCACTGCACAGTAGCTAATTTTTACTTCTGTGGATGCGCAGGAGCTATTTTTTGATTGCTGCACACGCTCACACGCTTTGTACACATGCACAAGGCGCGACCCTGAGCGAACCAGCAGCAAAACGATCCACACCCCACCTCTGGGTGGGATGCTGGGGGGTTTGCAGGGGTTCGGGAGAACCTCTAGCTAAGATTCTGTGCAGTTCAGAGAACACCGAAATCCCACCCCTTGGCTGGCCATTAGTCCCCATGCAGCCCGTTTTGGATGCAGATAAGTGCAGGGCGCACGCAGAGACTTGGGGAGAGCGACAAATGGGCCTACTGGTTGTTCGGGAAGTTTCTGGCCTCCAGAGGACCTCTGGAGCCTGGGGAGGCCACTTTTGCCCTCCTGGAGCCTGGGGAGGGCAAAAAATGCCCCACCCTCTCCATCCTGATGCAGGAGGCCAACTAGACCACACCCACCCAGCAACCGGGCAGAGAACCACTTGCTAAAAATTTTGAAGCCCACCCTTGGTGGTTGGTCACCCAACCGTGAACCTTCTCCAGACCGACCCAGATAAATAGGCTTCCACTTCTAATCCTGGAGCTGGCAGGGGCTTTCTTAAAAACTCTGAAAATTGGTCCAGATTGAGAAAAATAAAACAACAACCCTAAATTAAACTGCATCCTGCTTCTGAGCGTATTCAGAATCCAGCATTTGTCTTCCAGCAATAGGACAGCATTTTCTGTCTCAACTAAAGCTGCTCGCATTTTACACCTGGATAAAAAAGGATTGGGATAATTCTTTTTTTTTCCCTCTAGCTACTCTTTTTCTACCGTTGAATGTGGAATTCTTTCTAATCTACTGCAAATACCTCCGGATTACTTAATTGCTTCCTTAAAATAGCAATAAATTAGTCAAATCCCAGTTAAGACCGAGTGTAACCTCAGATGTTTACTTTAAAGTTCCGTTTTAATAACGTGTCAATGTTTTTTTTTAAACAGCGGTTTCTTGTTATTGGTATTGGTAAGGGCCCAATAACCATTAATCAGAGGCGGTTTTGTGTAGTGCTTAAAGACTCTGAGTTTTAATCCTTCCTTAGGCACACAGCCCACTGACTAACCTTGGGCCAGTCACCCTCTCTCAGCCCTAGGAAGGAGCCAATGGCAAACCATTTCTTGCCAAGAAAACTGCAGGGAGTTTTCAACCAGGTAGTTGCCAGGAGTCAAGAGTGATTTGAAAGGACCAAGCAAACAAACAAAAAAGAGCTGTTAAATCTTCCTGAGGTGATTTTAACATCCATCTCAGCAGAAATAGGTGGATTTCAAGCTGTCCAAAAATTAAATTACTATGACTTTGAAATCTTTCAGAAAATCAGAGGAAATGTTCCCATGAATGTTAGACAGTGAACCTCTAGCATGTGTGGTGGCATGCAGAGCTCCCTCTGTGGGCACGCGTGCCATCGCCAGCTGCTCTTCTGGTTTCCAACATGTGCATGTGCGCCGGACAGCTGGTCTTCATGCATGTTAGAGTGCCAGAAACCTAAAGACCAACTGGCCGGTGCACATGCGTGCGAGATGGCATGTGTGCGCCAGCCACCTGGTCTTTAGGGTTTCCAGTGTTCTGGTGTGCATGCACGCATGTGTGCGTGTTCCAGTTTGTGCACTTGGTGCTGAAAAGGTTCGCCATCACTGGTGTAGGGTCTCCTTCTTGGTGTAGGGTTGGACTAGATGACCTATAAGGTACCTTCTAACTCTG
Source organism: Pseudoxenodon macrops (assembly GCA_032467955.1). Classification (NCBI taxonomy): domain Eukaryota; kingdom Metazoa; phylum Chordata; class Lepidosauria; order Squamata; family Pseudoxenodontidae; genus Pseudoxenodon; species Pseudoxenodon macrops. The sequence goes on from JANHFT010003540.1 coordinate 142,513, forward strand.
TTAACCTGTTAAATTCTCATAGGTACATAAGTTTTTTTTGTACTTCTTCCTTTGCACAAGGCCCAAGGTGTGCCTGCAAATATCCTCCATTTCACAGTACATCCACTTCTGCGCTTATCTGTAGCCTCCCTGACTTTCTTTGCTTCTCCTGAACCTTAGAAGACATTAGGGGGAAAAAATCCAGTTCTTTAATGGGGCTTTAAGACAAGCATCATGGTCCCTGACTTATGACAGTTTTATCCTTGAGAAAACGTTGCACAATGAACCTTAACTCTCAAAAAATTCAGAGGAATCGTCTCAAGTTTAGTGGAAAATGTTTTGAAAGTTCATTTGTACCCAACTCTAGATCCAAATCTTCAGATGGGTTAAACATATGGACTCACACAGAGCAAATGTAATATTCTGGAGTCAGCCTCCAAAGCTGACACAGGAAGGAATCTCAGTATGGGCTTAAATTCCAGTTCATTAATCTCCCTGGAAGAAGGAACACCGGCCCAGTTAGATGGAGGCCATGGCAAGGTTTTCCTACAAGATCCCTTGTGCTACATGAGATTCGCACAAAGACAATTTCTCTTGTTCTCCTGGTATGAATGAGAGTTGTTTTGACACGGGGGAATCCTGAAGCGTCTGTCCGTTGTAACAAGGTAAGCTTTGCTGCAGGATGATGCTCCGTGCTACTTCGCTTACATATCGTTCAACAAACACAGCAAATTCTCTGTGCACATACTGAAGTGTTCCTTCACAAAGGTGGGATTTAACATAATTTACCTACCGGTTCACACAGCACCGAAAATGTGAACATGCATGTGAGCACGCTCACTTCACTTGCTCGCGTACATCACTTCCACACATGTAAACGGCCTTCTGCGCATGCGTTTTGCTCTCACGTGCAGCTTGCACACATGCACGTGGCTTGAAAACGTGGCTAAATAGGACAGCATTGCGCCGTGTTACTACTATCGGGCTACTACCAGTTCGCCCGAATTGGTACGAACCAGCTGAATACCACTGGTGTTCCTACACCTTGGCAACTTTAAGATGCGCAAACTTCAACTCTTAGGATTCCGTGTAGAATGCCAACGGGTGCCAGAAATTCTGGACGAATAGAGCCAGAAATTTACCTGCTCCTTGCTGACGTGACACACAGTTTGATAATAATACAGTAAGCCTAACCATCCTGAATCTGTGTGGCTGTCAGGGATGGGAAGTGCAACTCCCTTTAAGTTGCAGAATTAGAGACTCAAAATGGTTGGACGTTAGGAAAGAAACAACATTGGATATTCCATATAAAGAGAAGTTATGTAAAATGTTTTATAGGTGGCATCTCCCACCAGCGAGATTAGCAAAAATGTTCAAAAACCTATCACCCAATTGCTGGAAATGCGATCACAGATCAGGCACCTATTATCACATGTGGTGGTCCTGCAAAAAAGCAAAAGAATATTGGCAAAAAATTCAAATATGGCTGGAGAAGAAATAGAATTTAAATCAGAATTATTTTTATTGGGAATTATTAATGGAAAATATAGTAAAGGGGTAATTTATTTAATGATACATATTATAACAACAGCAAGAATGGTCTTTGCCCAAAACTGGAAAAATAAGGACATTCCAAATGAAGAGGAAATGATAAAGAAAATCTTGAATTGTGCGGAGATGGATAGACTGACCCTAGAATTGAAAAATAAGGGAGAAACAGAATATTATGAGATATGGAACAAATTTTATCAGTGGTTGGGACAGAAAAGAAGGACCTAAAATAAGGAATCACTAGAAATTATAAAACAGAGAATCTAGGAAATATACATACGTAACTACAAAATGATATTTGTATATGTAAATATTGAATAGATTAAAAGTATATAAATAGTAAGATATATATTAATTCATATGATATTTTAGTATGTATGGCAAAGATGACTGCCAGGACGGTTACACTGTGTTCAATGTTTTTAATGTGTGTTTAATAAAACATTAATTAAAAAAAAAGAAACTGCCTTTCCCCCCATAGCTATAAACATAGACTAGGCTAGGCTCAATCAAAACCAAACAAACAACATTATGGTTTACTGAGAATAAGTAGCTATGGTTTGGTTCAGACATCACACTCAATCACCACCAACTATGATTTAACATGATATGTGAATTATATAGGCATAAATTATTGTAGGAAGGGTGACATGTTTGAAGCACACACAATGGAGTCCCCCAGCTCGGTTCATTTTTTTCACTGCCACATGAAGAAGTGACTCTTCCTAGAAGCCTGGCAATCAGACAAATCAGCCATCAACATCTACATATCATTCAAAAGAGATAATTAAAAAAGCCAAAAAAGAAACACGCACACACCCAAATCACTTCCTTGCCAGCAATCAGCAGCCTGCTAAGCAGAGATTAACTTCAAGATTAATATTAGATCAACACTCAAGAAGTGAGCAATATCCCAACTAAGGGATGCCAACTCGGATAAACAAGCTAATACTAAACAACAACTTAATCAAGGAACCACCAAGAACATTCCCACCTATACTGACAGGAAAAGTCACTGATATATACAAAGAGAGCAAACTCCACTCCCTTCTAACACTGATATTACCTGGGTGGATAATGAATTGTTTACAAGAAAACAGTCAAGCTCAGAGAGTACTAAGGATTCTACCACCTCTGAGCTACAGATATTCTCTGCTTTCAGCCTCTTTCAGCATGTTTAGGGAGGAAGTGTTGCTACTTTAGCAGGGAAGAGCATCATTGCTGTATTGTATTGCTGTACACTGATTCCTGCACAACCAACCAGGAGTAGTCCAATTGGGCAGCGTTATTGTGAGGTGACAATTACCACATAAACCCATGAAAGCATGACACATGAATGTGCTTTCTCTTTCCTGACTGAGCAAGAGTCAGAGCTGTAATATGGTGTGCTGGTTATGACTTATTCAACAATCTGTAGTTAAAACAACCATAGCTTAGCACCGGGGTGTCAAACTCAAGGCCCGTGGGCTGGATCCGGCCTGTTGGGTGCTTAGATCTGGCCCATGGAAACAATGAAGGACCGATTCCTGGTGTCTTTGACAGCAAAAATCGCCTCCTGCAGCCCTCTGCCACTGAAAATGGAGTGAAAACAGCCTCCTGCCAACAAAAACAGAGCTCCCAGGCTCCGTTTTCACTGGCAGAGAACTTGGGCCACCACAGGTGCCCCAACATGAATGACATCGAGCTGGCCATGCCAACCCTGGCTATGCAAACCCGGCTCCTCAAGGTCAAATACAATTCTGATGCAGCCCTCAATGAAATTGAGTTTGACACCCCTGGCTTAGCACAGAAGGGGAGCTAAGATGTACATAGACTCTGGGAGGAAAGATGAAGTTAATCTCTCTCCCCAGGGCCTCTGGGATCTGTTTCTCTACTACTACTAAGTGTCGGCAATTCTCCATACTTACTGACATCGCCTTTTTCCTGGAGGGTGGGGAATAATAAAATGTACACTGTGACATATTTATGTTTTATACACAGGTCATGTTGCATGCACATACAAAAGGAAAATAACTTTTGTCATTTTGATGAAACTTCTAAATCACGCAGATGAATACATGTAAAATGTAGCTTCATTTAATTATAAGTCACGCTAAGACATAGCATTTTAAAATTATCTTTATGCTTTTCCATCGTCTCAAAACGCTCCATAAAAGAAGAGGAAATATCAAGAAACCTGACAGGAATGATAAGAAATTTTCAAATTTGTGCAGGACACTAAAATTCAAAGCTGGTAAGAACGAAAAAAATGTGGCCAGAAAGTTAATGACAGCTAAAACAGCTTGATTTCTAGTGAGTTTAAGTATTCTTTCAAATCATCCATCATCAAGACACTAAGTTTTAAAACTATATTATTTTCCTCTTGAACATAAAAATCAAGTTCTGACTACTGGGAACAGCTGCAGACGATGTTGGAAAATAATTTGATTGTGCTGCTGAGTCAAAGACCATGAAACCTGAATTAGATTTAGTTGAAGAGAGCCAGGATATTTGTCTGCATTTATAAATCTGGTTCAGCTAATATCCCCATGGAAGCCAAGACAAATATTTCTGTAACCAGCTGTGATAATCCCGCATATCTGGTCCTGTTGTCATAATCCCAATACTCCGCTCAATATCCAAGATTCTTCACTTTCTGAAATTATTTATTTAAAATACTGCATTTCCTTCTGGAAGAGCCCAGTAAATAAAACAGGGCACTGTAGAACCTAGATAAGTAAAATGATTTTTCCCCAGGGAGTTGTCTTCATCCCAGATTTTTACCCTGCTAAATTTTTTCAGCATCTATTAACATATTTCACAGTTTTTAAGCTGTGAGCCTCAAATTTCCTTTGCTATTCACAATCTTATTTTTAATAGGATTATCACATTTTCCTTAGCCTTCATTATGATTTTGGAGCCAAAGTTGACTCCAGCTGAAGGATAAATCTTTCAGTGACGGATACTGTAGAACAGAATAATCTTAAGGCAAAAACACCGATTTCTGCCAACTGCTGTAATTACTTGAAATGATGCATTTAAAATGACATCCACCCCCGAAGGCAGGGAAGGAAAAAAAAAAAGATCTTCTTCTATTCCTGTATTGTCATTTTCTCCATATTGCAAATCATTTGCAAAAGAAATTGTCTTCCTTTCAAATGCTGAGTCGCATGTGCATCTATGCATTAATACAATCAGCCAACCCATCCCATAGTGTACCCAGTCCTTTGTATACCAAGTTAGAAAACAACCCAGAGTTTCCATCTATTTGCTTTGCATTTCCTTCCTTAGCATTTCGTTTCTCCTAAAAGGATATAAGATTCAAAACAAAGCCTTACCTCCAGGTCGTACAAGAACTGGAAATGGCTTGGGGCCTGTGATGCCCTCTGCACGGCTTCTGCTAATGCCACAGCTCCTTTACCCCCATCAGCCCAGTGGGTGCATTTGACAGCATCCAAAGCACCAGCTTCCTTAGCCAACCGGATGACCAGCTGTAGTTCTGCCTCTGTATCTGATCTGCAAAGGCAAACATTACCAGGCTTTCTATTAGAATGCCAATATACCAATACTTAACCCTTCAAATGTTTCATTGGCTGCAATTAATATACTGGAAATGCCCTGTCCCCTATGCTGTACAAAAACATATTTCCAGTTTCAGCATTACTGAAGTTCAATAGCATACAAGGACTACAATTACTGCCAGCCATGGTTAGTTTTGAAATTGTGGTGATGATGGTTCAAGCTAACCATAGCTGATTCATCATTAACATTCAGTTGGTCTGTCACTGTTGTCCTTTAAGAAGTCGCTGGTTCTTCCTCAGGCACTGAGCCAAAAAGATAGACGAGGTGGCTATACAGGAATTGTGTACTTCTCTATAGAGCCAAGGAGATAATGTTGCAGAAGCCATTTAAGACAAATAACAGATCCGGAAGTAGCAGGTGTTAAGCAGGAAAATACAGCACAAGAAACTCAAACTTAGTAAAAAAAAAAAAAAAAAGGGTGGGAGGAGAAGCTATAGATAAACTTGCAAGATGTTATTGGAGCCTATCTTGATAAAATGTAGTTGTAGTCTTTTTGTTATAGTTTCCTGATTTGGTTTACCTCATTCATTTGGTCGAAAGAGCAACATATTTTATTTTATATGCACTTTATTATATTTATGAATATTTGTTTTTTATTTTTTATTTATGATATATCACTTATTATTTGTATATACACTGAGAACTTGTGCAGAGACAAATTCCTTGGATAATAATTCTATTCTATTCTATTCTATTCTATTCTATTCTATTCTATTCTATTCCACTCCTACTCTATTCCATTCCATTCCACCCCACCCTATTTTCTTTGTATTGAATATTTTAACCCTTGCTACCATATTTCCCCAAAAATAAGACAGGGTCTTATTTTCTTTTGACCACTGAAATAAGCACTTAGCCTTATTTTCGGGGAGGTCTTATTATTTTTGAAGTGCAGGAGGTGGCGAGCGTGATCACCTCATGGCTGCTACTATGTTTCGGGGAGGGCTTATTTTCAGGGGAGGGCTTACTTTAGCGCATGCACTCAAAACCCTGATTGGGCTTATTATCTGGGGAGGTCTTATTTTCAGGGAAACAGGGTACTAGCATTGAACTGCCTACCAAACAGGTGGTTATATTAATTGATTAAAGAAACACATTCAAAATACAAGAGAATAATTTGACAAAGAGAAAAAATAACTATGCAGAATGTTTAATCTTGGTGAAAATCATAGTGAAAGAAAAACACCAGCCTCCTTGAGAATTAAATACTCAACATTAGGCAGGGAGTACTTTCAGACTGAGTATAAAAGCTACCGGTATATGGGCAAGGTAGAAATAAAGCAAAACATAGTTGGGAGTCCTGCTGTACTTTTTAGCCTTGTAAAACTCCCCAAACCCTTCAAGATGGGATGGAGAACTGAGCCATTCCCTCAAACAAGGATGCCAGCTGGGAAACAAAGGAACTATTTCCTGTAGGAGAAAAGGGCAGCTTAAGCTTCTTTAGCTGAAGCTGGTATTCCAGATTTGTCCTTAAGGGAAGGAAAAACAAGTGAATAAACTCCTATTCTCTTTTATTACAGAACAACACATGCAATTGCTTGCCTGCTTCTCCCTTCTCTACACAAAGTGGTCACCATGACAAGGAGGTGCAAAAGTGTGTTGGGTATGCTGGGTTTGAGGACTTAAATCTAGAAAGATGGGATTTCTGGAGCAAAAACCATAAAAGCAATTCAGCTACACTGAGCAGAAGATGAATAACATGAAATATTCCTTAATCGAGGTAAGAGAAGCTGGGGAAGGCTTAATTTTTATTCTATTAATGCTTGCTGCAAATCATTAAGCATTTCATCTTCGTGACATTCTGAGATTACCTCCCTCAAATCATCTGGCAAGCATGAAAAAGCCTTGCCTGATAAGCCAGGGCACTTTGATTTTTTTTCAAGGTTGAAATGGAGATGCAATGTAAGAGAATAGAGTCATTGCAGCAAATCTCGTTACCCAAATCTGTGCAGTTTATTTACCGGTACTTTATTTTTTAAAAATTGTATGGTCGCCTACAACTCTGGGTAGCTCACAACAATAGCAAAAACCCTGAACTGTAATAATGTGAATATTACATTTGTATACAATAACACAAAAACACATGCAAGAAGGACCAACAGATGGCTTACAAAGGAGGCAGAAGATATATTCTATTTACCCCTACAAGTGATCTGACATGCGAATATTTACCACATTTCAAATCACCACCCACTCAGCTACCTGTATGTGTGAACCAAGTTTCTGAAAATCTGATCTGAGAGAAACACTTCAGTAATGAGGCTTCCTGGCTCAATAGACCATAGAAAAGATTGTTGTGTTTGCCCAAAACTAACATATGTTAATATTTTATCTGCATTAATTTTTAAAAAGGAGGACGTGCAGGAAACTTGTTGTTTCCTGCAATGTAGAGTGATAACAGTCCATCTCTTCTATCTTAGATTCTACTACTCCATTTTCCTGCATTGTTGAAGTACCGAGAACATCTCTAAAATCTGCCAGTGAATTGTATTTTTAATGTGAACAAAGGAAAAAATTACTGAATATATGAAGAATAATCATGTCAAATGTATTTGTTGTGATTTACATTTAAGTCAAACTTCAATTAAATCAAAGTTAATGCTCTAGCTTTATCCAATAATTTATGTCTTGAACCTTTTTTTGTTGAGTACATTTTAAAGATAGATAGGTAGATGGCATCCACCCCAAACTGTGAACTTTGAACTTTGTTGTACTATGGGCCATGTTGTACTTACTTGAATGCATTGACTGCCACCACTACTGGAACACCAAAAATTCTGGCATTTTCGATTTGCTTGCGCAGGTTACTACAACCTTTTTCCAGAAGTGGAATATTCTATACATGACAAAGAGAATTCAAGGGATTAGTTCAGAGAAGGAACAAATAGTAAGTGTCTCATGGCAATCAGCTGTTGAATGTTAAAGAAAGCTGAAAATGAAAACGAAATATGTGTGTGTGGGTTAATCTACATTATTTTACAACCTTCACTTTTTGATCCACAATAAAAGGAATAAAGACAGACTGAAGAGAAATAAACAGGCTAAGTTGGATCAATTTTAACAAAAGACTGTTTGCATTCAACTGCAAAGTAGTTTCATTTAAGAAACTACAAAAAGAAAAGAAAAGAAAGAAAACATCTTTTAAGAAGAAGAATGGCACAGAGGGGGAAAGGTGAAGACAATTCTCCATTTTCAGCTAGAGGGCACCACATTATCCAACTCTCTGTTGAAGAGACTTTGCTTTTGCAGGATGGAGATTTAACAAAGGCTGCTCCATGGATTGTTGAAGATCCTTCTTTAAAATAGCTAGAAGCATCTTCAGATGAGTACTGCTGCTATAATAAATGTTTAAAATCACATAAAAATTTCCCTTGATCCAATGTACAAGCCTTTAGCAGTTTTAAGATCCTTCTGTCTAATATAGATTTTATAAACAGATGTGGCAGAAGGATGGGTTTGCAAAGTTAGAACCATATGGAGAGGCACAGTGAATGCTCTCAGTGTAAACAAGATTTAGCTGTATTTCCATTCCCCATATTTCCTTATCTCCTCATCTTTAATATTTCTGACTTAGTATTTTTACCCTTTTCTGCCTTTTAATAATAACGTAGCTTCCTATGAAGAGAAACATCATAACAAGTACATTTGTATGTAATTCTTAGGTTCTTTGCTTTTATATAGCAAAATATATAAGAAAATATATAAGAAAACCGTGCCTCCAAAAAACCAGTGGGGCAAATTCTAGGGGTTTTGGGGGCAGCAAGAAGCTAGGAGCAGGATCCATGCAGCCTGTTTCATGAGCTCCTTATGCTGCTTTGTAGTGAAGGAAGTTAGCACCTACCCACCCCTCCTAGAGGAATTAAATATCCTAGAAAATAGCAGAAAGGCAGAACAATATATTTCCCTGGATGATAGAAAAGGAAAAAAAATAGTTTTAAAGACAAAGCACCATCCTGCAGGTCCCTGCCCCCCTCTTCAGCTTCAATTGATGAGATTAAGTCATGCCCTGAGGACAAGATAGGATTAAC
>JANHFT010003541.1:19443-31726 GCA_032467955.1 Pseudoxenodon macrops
TTGCATAGCCACGCCCACAAAATAAGCCACACCCACAGAACCGGTAGGGAAAATTTTTAGATTTCACCCCTGCTTCAAACCCCAAGAGAGGAGCCTTTACAACCAACAGCAAAATGTTTGCGTATTTCCCTTGGCTGCTACTTGGAATCTGTGCGGCAATGTCACACATCACACACCCCTCCGGGGAATCCTCCAAAATTCCCTTCAGCTTTGAAAGAGGCTTGAACGCAAATCCTCTTCCATCCAAGTGCTCGTGAGCCGGGGAGAGAGAGAGGGGGGGGGAAAGCAGGGAAATTTCTCTGCTTTGTGTTATGGATCAGGATGACATCCCATGCAACAGTTTTGATTTTCATTGTTTATTTCGTCAAGCACGTATAAGATAACAGATATAGGTACAAACAGGATTATGGATACAGGATAAGGATACAAATAAAAGGGACAGGGATGATAGATAGGCATGCTGGTGCGCTTATGCGCACCCCCTGACAGACCTCTTAGGAATGGGGAAGAAACCACAGAGTCAGGCAGTGCATTCCAGGCATTGACCACTCTGTTGCTGAAGTCGTATTTTCTCCAATTGAGTTTGGAGAGGTTTACCTTGAGTTTGTATCTCTTATGTTCTTGTGTATTGTTGTGGTTGAAGCTGAAGTAGTCATTGGCAGGAAGGACATTGTAGTGGGTAATTTTATGTACTACACTCAGGTCAGACAGAAGGCCGCGTAGCCAGATTCACTGAACAACCGTGGTACTAAATTAACAACAGCGGTGATTCACTTAATAACCGTGGCAAGAAAGGACGTAAAATGAGGCAAAATTCACTTAACTGTCTTGCTTAGCATAAACATTTGTGGTCGTATAGGACTACTTGAAACCCAAGAGAAAGTATAACCTGATGAACCCAATTCTGATATATACCAATCCTCCTTTTTTATTTATTTATTACGATTTTAAAAAGGCGAAGAAGCTGAGATGCTAATAAGAGGCGTTCAACTCGAATCATGATTCAAGGTGAACAAGAGGCTGACATTAATCCTGAAGTCCCTCCGCGGTGTTCTCCAAGTTCATGTGAGGACACATTTTCTCTCTTTCTCCTCATCACCCAGCCTTTCTTTTAATGAAGTCATTTTTCTCCAAGGCATTTCCATGCTTTAGCACACCTCATAAATACAGCTTTCCACGAGATCTGTGGCATGAGAGGAATCGGCTTCATTTCCCAAGTGGTAACATCTAAGTCTGGTTGTGGGGAAATCTGGAGGTGTCAAGCAAGCGGACATAGGAGGAGACCCAAATTCATTGGGAGCCTCACATGGCAATGAAGAAGGACATACATTCAGAGTCGGAAGGGACCTTGGAGGTCTTCTAGTCCAACCCCCTGCTCAAACAGGAGACGCTGTAACATTCCAGGCAAATGGCTGTCCAGTATCTTCTTAAAAGCCTCCGGTGATGGAGCACCCAGAACTTCTAAAGGAAAGACATTCCACTGGTTAATTGTTTCTGTCAGCAAATGTCTCCTTAGTGAATAAATATATGTGTACTTATTCAATGCATGACAATTGCCACGTTTTGCGACTGTGAAGATGGTGCAACAGTTGTTAAGTGTGAAGACTGGTTAGTCCAGGGGGTGTCAAACTCAAGGCCCCTGATATGAGTGACATCGAGATGGCCATACACACCCTCACTCCTCTCCCAGGTCAAAAGCAACCCCGATGCGGCCCTCAACGAATTTGAGTTTGACACCCCTGGGTTAGTCACTGTTTTCAGTGCGGTTGAAACTTTGAACTGTCGTTAAAAGAATAGTTGTAAGTTGAGGACTACCTGTAGTTTTCTCCAGTTTCACGAAGGGATGCAAGGTTGTGTTCCCCTGTGACCATGTCACCAGCTAGGTCAAGTCATTTCATGCCACATATGGCATTCATTTTCTTCAATTTCCTTCTCCGAATCTGGATCTCCGCTGACATTTACCTGCTATTTATTTGTTTAGTGGCAGGGTGTTGCGCTGCCTACCTCGGGAGCTTCAATCTACAGCTTTGTTAGCATATGTTTCATTTTGACATTTCTGGAAATGTTCGGTATTTGGGGGTGGGCCATGCTGGAAGAAAATGTAAAGGGTGTTGGTGGAGGGAGAGTTGGATGTGGCATTTGAATATGGTAAAAAGCTTTCTCATAATAATAAAGCCAAGCAGATCCCTTGGAGATTACTAATATATATATTTGCAGGAATTAATTTTAGCAGTTGAGTAAGCAACATCACTTCGACTCAACTTTATCTATAAAATGTTTTTCATTCTGTAAAGCACCATCATGGATTGGTGGCCTCTGATTGGGTTTCTTTTTCTTTTTTCTTTTTTTGCAGTTTGGTTGCCCACTTTGAAAATCTAGTTTTGGAGTGAAGCCCTGATGTATAGTGTCAAATATAGATTTTTGTTTCTATAAAAGCGTAGGCACAGTGTAAAATATGATAAGAATGGTTTCCAAACCACAGTGTCTTACTTCCCACCCAGCCTACTCAGTCAAAGAAACCATCACATATAGCACATATTGTGGTTCGTTAAGCAAATGTCATTTAAAATAAGCCGTAACTTAATATCAAGCACCCAAAATCTAGGTTGACATACACCAATATGCCATGGTCTGTTTTACTATAAATAAGTCATGTTTGATGGTATTTACAGAACATACTAAGCTGCAAGTGATCTTCGACTTACAACCAGTCACTTAGCAATCATACCAAGTTATGAAGGACCCACCTCCAAAGGGTTTTAGGACCTGGTTTGGACGTTATGTCATCACTACCCCCAGTCACATGGCAACTGACCAACATTGATGGTTGTTTTCAGTGTCTCCTAGTCAAATAACCATGATTTACGTTTTTTGCTGGAAACCAACATTCACTTTCATTTTTTGTGTGGCAAAAAGCTAGTTTCAAAAAGCCAACACTGGAATCCACTTAATGACAGTGACATTCACCTAAATCACTGTGACATTCACTTAACAGCCGCTGCAAAAAGAAAAGGTTGTAAAAACTAGTTCAGTCATGTGGTGACCTGCTTTAATGATGTCATGACTTACGGCCATAAAAGGGGGTCATAAGTCAAGGACTACCTGGTTTAAATCTCATGACAGTCAGATTCTCACATATTTCTAGGCCAAACCTAAAGAAACCACAACGTGGCTTAATAAGGTTGTGTGTATCCCGTTAATGTAGGATTTTGCATACAGCTCAACTGATCACATTTGAGCTCTCCAAAGTCCTGAATGTATTAGCCACCCTGGAGTTTCTTTCTAGCATTGTTTCTTCAAGATGGAGTGATCTTGAGCTTGGAATTATGGGAAATGGAGAAGGCTACATTAGGGAAGGCTTTTGATACACCTTGGTTCTCCTCTGGTTTTGACCAGACGTTCATCCAACCTGCCTTAATCTATCTTGTAAATTCCCTTGGATTGTAACCTTCCACAATATAGCTCTACCTTATTCTTTGCTTAACCTGATTTATATTTTCCAGTTGCAGGAAATCTTTTTATTTATTTTTTTAATGTAGAGAATGTGAAGCCCTCCCAGCTAACTTCATGCCTCATGGCGCCATTTCTTCAAGGTTTTTTAAATAGGGAAATGTATGAAGTTGAGCCTTAAGGGCATTTCAAGGATTTTGTTTTGTTTTGTTTCGAGCTTGTTTATTTGACAGCGGTTAAGGCATGGGAGTGTACCAAATGTCACATTAGCCAGATTGCTCACCTCTGACACACAAAGAATTGGCAACGGTGCAAGCCTCGTAATTGTATTTTGAAACACAAAACTCCAGTGGCCCAATTGGCTGCAGCCGGCCAGGGAGAAAACAAAATATCAAGTTACTGAGTAATTAAGGAATCTCCAAATAATTAATGGTTAGTTTCCTTAAGGAGGAGAACAGGGCAATGTTTATAGATGCTTCACATAAGGCTGAAATGAGATAGACTTTGGGGGTTCTACTTTCACACCTCTCACAGATACACACTTTTTACACCTGGTCATTTCTGGCGACCTACATGACCACACTTTCTCAGTTGAATAGAAAGTCCTAGGTCCATGTTTCTCTTGAAGGGAAGAAATCCATTTTTAAAATTTATTCTATCCCACTTTTATTTTTTTATAAATAGTTCAAGGTAGTGAACATACCTAATGTTCCTTCCTCCTCCTATTTCTTTTACAACAACAACAACCCTGTGAGGTGGATTGGGCTGAAAGAGAAGGACTGGCTCAGTCACCAAACCAGATTTCATGCCTGAGGCAGGACTAGAACTCACGCTCTCCTGATGATTGTCCCAAGGCCACCCAGTTGGCTTTCATGCCAAAGGTGGGACTAGAACTCTCTGCCCCTGGCGATTGATCCATAGTCACCCAGCCATCTTTGATGCTTATGCATGAAAGCAAGTTGGTGAAGGAATTCTGGGATTTGCAGTCCAAATATTGAAGTCGCTGAGAAACACCTGCTGTAGATTCTACCTGTTTTGCTATGACTCATCCCAAGGTCTGTCTCTCATGCTCAGATTCCTTGGGGGGGGGGAAGGCAGTAATGTTGAAACCTGTCAATCCAATACTTAGATGGGGGGGGCGGGAAATGAAGCCCTCCATGCAAAACCTAAGGCTCATCTGTTGTACTTTTGATTTACAGTCGCTCGACTATTAAAGTTGTCCATTAAAAATTATGATGTCTGCTGATCGGAATGCTATTTTCTATGCATTAAGCACTTTTGTTGTTTGTTTCTGCTTTGGGCATTTTTGCTGAATAGCTCAGTGTTGTAAAAGGAATGTTAAAAGTGTGCGTGCATGAAAGTGCAGTGAATAGTCTGAGATTACTAATATCCTGTAAATCAGATGCATTATTTTTAAAGGGCCTGCTGTGATTTATGACCTAAGGGATAAATGGAGAAAGTAAATACGTCTAAGCTTCCTCATAAAATCTGGGGTAATCCCTTTCTCTTATTAAACCCCCCATGTGTGGAAATTCAGACAAATGTCATAATATGACATCATGCCTGTGAGCAGCAAATGATTTCAAGGGCACTTAAGATTTTGTGCTTGAGGTTTCTTTTGGAAGGAAATCATTTGAAGGACATTGGTACTTTGTTATATTATACAAATACTGTTATAAAGTACAAATTTGTAGTTTATACAAATACAGATAGTCCTCAACTCACAACCAGAATGACAGTTGTAAGTCGTGGTGATTGATAAGCAGATCATCATATGACTGTGCCCGACCTTTTTACAGTGGTTGTTAAGTGAATGCTGCAGTCATTAAACAAAAGTGGCTGTTGTTAAATAAACCCCTTTTCCCTAACAGGCAGTAAACCAAAAGGAAACACTTAAAACAGAGTAAAAAATGCTGAAAATTGTGTCGCGTGCTGCAGGATGCTGCAGAGCGCCGTAATTTACAATCTCCAAGCGCCCAAAATGCGATCAAGTGATTGCAGGGGGAAGGGAACAGACATTGGAACTTCAAAAATGAGTCATAAGTTGTTCTGAAGAGGTCCCTTGTAACTTTGAATAGCTGAGCGAGTGGCTATTAAGTGAGGACAACTGTAGTGGTCTTTGCTTCTATATGTGATGTAGGAGAAGAGCAGGCAGAGCAAGGGGGCAGTTAAGCGACTCATCAGCCTAGAGTTGTTACGTTCCTGCAAATGGACTGAATCAAACCCCTCTTGAATTCCGTTGACCCTTATCTGCCAACTTGGTGTTGAACTTTAGTTGATTAGATTCTTGTGTTTAAGCATGAGCAACAAATCTTCTGAACTACAACTTTTAACAGATGGTCCTGATCCTTTGCACCTGACATGTATAGCTTGAATCTAAGCAAAGGAACAGCTTTGCTTTTCCAAAGGTTCGGGTGACACTCCCCCTCTTTCCACAATGTTTTTCTAGGCTTAATACCTTAGCACCCTACTTATAGAACCCTAACCTATCTCTGTTGACTTCTTAATCGACAGGTTCATACAACAGACTAACCCAGAACAAGAAGACAGTCCCTGGAATCTGAAATCTTGCTCAAGAGGATCAAAAAAACATTTGGAGTTTTCCCCCTGATTGTATGAGATCTTCTCAAAGAGATTTGGAGATCTCATATTTTAACTTTTCTTTTCTTTCCCATTTTTTTATTTAAAAAAAAATATTTTGCTATTTGGGGTTATTGTCAAACCTGCCCAAGCTAAGTCTCTAGGAAAGAAAGACCCTCGATTCCATTTGGTTCAAGCAATAGGTTCTTTTATTAAGGATTAGAGGTTGCAGTAAAAGTAAGGCAAGGTCTGAGTATTTCTGCACAAAACAACAGATTGTTCCCCTATTCATGGCCCTTCCCAGACCATCAGTGTCCAATAGCATCCTAGCTTGAGTTTTGAGAACCACTTTGATTGTAGGCAGTTTCACATTCTTTCCCAGGCCAGGCATCCTTGAAGTGGTGGAAGCTGGCTGCTTAGCACCTCTGGTTCCTGTCAGTGTTCACCCTTCCCCCTAACATCTGTCTTCTCTCCACCTGCACAGCTTCCCCAAACAAGCCTAGTGAAGATGGCAGTGCTGACATTCTGTCCCCCTTGACAAGGCCGTTAGTCCTGGGGGGAAAACAGAGAAATAGGAAAAGAACAATTAGATTGGGTTCATTGGGGTTTACCATGGGTATTCTCTATGGAATGTATGAAGGAGTTTCGGGGCCTTAACATGCTGAGTGTCCACCCATTTGGTTTGAGATGAGGGGAAATGCTATGTCCTTATAAATGTCCTTCTTTAGTGATGTCTACCAGAACTGGTGCTTTGTGAAGTGTAAGGTTTTCACAAAGTCAAATTGCCCTGCAGTTTTTGAACTGTGTCATTTCTACACTACAATTTGTTGGCTTTCGGGAACATACAATTTGGTTCCCACCCAGGATAAGTCATCATGTACAGTACAGTCTGTTTGATGGTCCCTGAACTACTTGTCTTCCTTCAATTCTACTTTCAAGATCGTCTGGCACCTTTGGGGGAGCATTTTTCTTGAGCTCTAGTAGAAAGTGGTGCTGCCAATTGCTTGGATGGAATGACTGGTCTAATAATCTCAGCTTTAGAGCTGTTGTATTGGGGCAGCCATGAGAGGGCATCTGCCTGGGAGGTACTGTAAAGTAAAATTGAAATGATTAAAGTACTGAGCCCACAACACTTGCTTGGGGGACAGTTTTCTGTTTTTTTTAAAGCAGTTCTAGGTCTTTATGATCTGTCCTGACCTTGAAAGGAATTTTGTTCCCCTCTAGAAAATGCCTCCATGTCAGTAGTGCCCAGCTCACTGCATAGGCTTCCTTTTCTCATACTACTCACCTGTGCTTTGTTTTGCTCAGTTTTTGGGAAGTATAAGCACACAACTGCAGGGTCCCTTGGCCAGTTTTATGCAACAGCTGTGCGCCCACAGCCATGTCACTAGTATCTGTTTAGATGACAAAGAAGGTGTTAGGGTTCGGTGCTTTAGAATGGGCTCCACCACAAATAGGCACTTGAGTTTTTCAAATGCCTTCTGGCACTCTATTATCCATTTCAGTGGCTGACTGTGTTTGGGCTTCTCCCTCCCCTTTGTTTTCAGTAAACTGGTGATACAAAGTGCTATCTGAACAAATGATGGGATTAATTGACAGTAAAAGTTTGCAAATCCCAAGAAACTTTGAAGTTGTTTCTTGGTGTGGGGAGGAGCCCACTCTAGGACTGCCTGCACCATCTCAGGGTCCATTTCAATCCCATTGTGGGAGATACAGAACCCAAGATTTTGCTTTGATGGAATTCGCACTTGGAGAGTTTAGCATATAGTTGAGCAGCCAGGTTTCAATGTAGATTAAAATATCATCCAAGTGAACTAGCAATGGCATTTATACTTATATACCACTTCACAGTGCTTTATAGCCCTCTGTAAGTGGTTTACAGAGTCAGCCTATTGCCCCCAACAATCTGGGTCCTTATTTTACTGTCCTTGGAAGGATGGAAGGCTGAGTCAAACTTGAGCCTGGTGAGATTCGAATTGCCAAACTGCTGGCAATAAGCAGTCAGCAGAAGTAGCCTGCAGTATTGCATTCTAACCACTGTACCACCACGGTTCAAACTGGGGCTCCTTTATACAAGTGTTCATGCAGCACTTCGTTTACCAGTTGCATGAAAACAGCAGGGGTGCCCTACAGTTCCAAAGGGAAGCATCCAAAATTGGAAAAACCCCAGAGGGCACTAAAAGCAGTCTTCCACTCATCACCTTATTTCATTCTAACTCAGTAGTATGCCTCTCACAAATAACCCAGCTTAGTGAAAATTCTCTCTTTGGCCAGGTGAGCCAACATATCCTTCATCAGGGGTTACACCAAGCTCCCCTTGCACCACCAACTCTATGGGGATGGTTACTGAGATTACAGGGTGACTCACCAAGGGGTGGTTGTCCAAGTCGGTGTCACTCTCCACTGGGCCCTCCACTGGGATGGTCAGAGTTTTCGCACCATCGTTAGTTGGGGTGAATTCAATGACTTCGACTCATTCCAGCTCTGTTTCTCTGGTTCTCGAGGCTGGCTTCCCCTGTCTGTTTCTTTGTGGGCTCTGGGGCTGGTTTTTGGGCTGGTGGCTCAGTTCCTCCTTTCCTTTCCCTTTCCCTTCAAATCAGGAGGGATCTTCACTACTTGAGGCTAGGTCAATCTCTACTTCTTCAGCCAGGACACACCACCCATGGAGAGTAGGGGAGGGGGGTGCCCCAGGAGATGCAGGTGTTGTAGATGTTGCTCGTCACTTAGCCTGTCTTGGAAACACTTGATAAGCATGTCCTCTGGCCAGTCAGTCAAATTCTTGGGTGTAGGCAGCCACAGGTCTCCCGCTCTGGCTGATCAGTCTTTATTCGCATTCTGGCTTTGCAAACAGTGAGTGGATCTTCAAATCTCTTTTGGAGCACTGCCATGAAAGTTGAAGTTGCACAGCTCCAGGGCATCATCATTATCTACTCTGTCCACCCTCCCCCACCATAACACCTATCTTCTCTCCACCTGCGCAGCTTTCCCAATTTCCTCTACCTCCCCCCTATTTATGGAAGAATGGCAGCAAGCATAGTGAAGCATAGCAAAAATGGCAGAGCTGACAGTTATAGGCCCTGAATTTTGCTCTATAGAGATTTACTCTGGTGGGTATTACTTGTTCTTTGCTATTTTTTTAATTTCCTGTCTCTTTCTAGTTTTGTTTTTGTTTTTGTGTTATCATTTCATTTTATATTTGATTATTGTCTTTTCTTATCCCTTCTTTGTAGATTAGAAGCAGTAAAGCCAATCGATAAATAAACTAGATGCCTAGAAATGCTAGACTGCTGATGCCTGCTTTTGTAGAAGGGGGGGGGGTCTGCACATGTGCTAATCTCAGCAATATGCTTTATAGCATGGGGGTGTTCACTCCAGTTTGTTGCTTTTGGGTCTACATATAAAAAATAAATGTGATTTGTCCTTAATTCTGCTTCAGATCATCTTATATTCGGGGCAAAGAAGCAAAAATGGACTATTTCAAATCCGGTGAATAATTAATTATACTTTACACTTAATAACTGCTGCAAAAAGAGGCATAAGATCATCTCAGTCATAAGGGGGAGATTTGTTTTACAACTATCATGACTTATAATCACGATGAGCAGGTTCCACTCTACTTGTAAATCAAAGGCCACCTCTACATCTCAAAAAAATGACAATGGATCATCTCTACAATCCTCTCCCTGAGATAGGGAACATTGTTCTGCTTTTACCTACACAGAACAATTCTCTTAGCCAATGCATTGATAGAGTAAAGGTTGTTTTTTTTAATTCCAACTTTTCTTGATTTTGGCCTCTGGAATCATTCCATTCAGCGGTTCCACACTCTGTCCTGGAGATAAGAAAAATCAGGTGCCTGTTCTTTCTTTGATAAATCACACACTTTTATATCATATTCAAACTTGGGCTCTGCTTTTAATCTGGCTCCCCCAGATTACTAAATCAGGCATACTTCACATTTCTTATCCTGAAACTCCATTTGAGCCTCATTCTTACTGACAGACTATTTTATCATTATTGGTAAAAGCAGAGACCCACTGCAAATAATTTATGAAGTGTCGAACCAAAGATAACTAATGATCAGCTGGCAGAGCCAACATTAGTTCCTCAACAGTATTCTGTGCTTGAATATTCTAGTGGGCTCAAAGACAGGTGATACGGTTTCAGGAATCATTGGAGGGGGGGGGGTTCACAGCTCATGTTAGCTTGCATTTGTCATCCTTTTGTTCCTCCCAGTTGTTCATATAATATTGTGCAGATTAATGTTAAGTTTGACATCATATATAGCAAGTTAAATGGGACAATTAATCGCGGCAATTCCCCCCCCCCCCCGCTCACTTCAGCCCGACTCCCTATAACAGGCATTTTCAAGTGGCCCTCTGCCAGCACTCCACATCCCCCCAAACCCCCATGATCACGGCCAATTCATCCAAGGAAACATATTCTTGGCCAATTCGTGGTGCAGGACAACTAAACACCAGCCGATCCCCACATTGAGGGATGGGGCCTCTGTCTTCTCAGTGGATGGCAGCAACCTTGGGTGCCAGGGTCAGAGGGGTGGGGTCTGAAAAAGAGATGTGCCTTCAAGGAGCTATCCAAGCGAGGAAACAGGGCTAGCTGGGCAGGGGTGCTAGCAACTGGAGGCGTTTGCAGCACTCAAGGCGGAACATGTGCCAGCTTCAAGCCCCACCACCAACATCACTCCGTTGGCCATGAACATCTCTCCCCGCCTAGCCAGCCAAGCCTCAGTGCTTGCTCAACCACTAAAAGCACCCAGGATACCAGGAGCTCTCCAAGCTGCAAAGAAAAGCACAATGTTTTAATGCACATTTGTGCCCCACCCCATACCCTGCAGGGGAAGCACCCCATCTCAGGAGTAGCAGCTAGAGAGTGGGATTCTTTTGCTGCAAAGGGAGTATATGTTCGCTGGCAAAGAGGGATGTCTGGGAGCCTCCCCCAAGATGTTAGTGCCGTCACCACTACATTTTCAACAAGCCCCAAAATGCTGCCAACCCAGTGCAGGAGAGCTTGAGGGAATGGGGCAACTGGAATTGCGAGAAGTGGAGTTCAGGGCTTATGCAAAGTGCAGGGTAGTAGTGGCAGAAGCATGGTGATGGATCTCACACTGCAGGCCTTTCCAGACTCCGTCTCTCTGTCCCAAGCTTCCCTGGAGAACGAGACTACTACCATTCACGGAGAAGGCAAAGGTCCATCCTTTGGTATGGAGATTGATTGGCATTTATTTGTCTCAAATTGCGAATTGGCCAAGAATAAGTCTCACTGGGTGAATCATTCGTGATCACGTGCCTGGGGGGAAAAACGGGAGATCAGTGGTGGAGATGGACTGCTAGCACAGGGACAATCGAGAATGAATGTCCATGATAGTTTGGCAATGATGGGAAAACAGGGCTAAGGTCAGTGCGAAAATATCACCACAATAAATTGAGCTAGTCCCTACTTTTGGGGCCCTCTGAACTACTAAGAAATGCACACACAAAACCTTTCATTAAAAAGGGCATAAAGATTTTCCTTGGACTTTAAGAACCACTGCCAGGTCGAACACTAAGATGCAACAAAAGTATCAAATCTTTTATACCTCAATACACTACACCTTTCTATAAAAACAGCTGAAGTTTTTTCTCTATTCTAAGAACCATCGCCATGGCCAAAGTTACACCGGGCAAGAAAACTCTAAACTCTACTATCATCCAACAGCCCTTCCAAGCCTTAAAATGGGCCTTGAGCACTATTCATTCTCATTAGAAAGAGCCTGTTTCAACCCACCTAAAAAGTAGGGTTGTTTTTTCATCACTGATAAAGCCCTAACAATAGGAACAAAGTTGAGGACATTGCTATGGCAACGTCACAGGCAACCTATTACTTTTTCGTCTTGTTTCATCATTACTACTATTATATTGCGTTGGTCCATGGTGACATAGTCACTACCAGTTCAAGCACTTGAACCAGCAACCCCATCGCCATAGGGGTCACGCCCGATAGCCGTGCAATACCAGCCACGGGTGGGTTTATACTCAATAGCCACGGCTGGCCTTAAAATGGGCTATTGAGCTCTGTTTTCTGGTTCTAAGAACCATTGCCATGGCCAAAGTTACACCAGGCAAGAAAACTCTAAAACCCAACAGCCACACCTAGCCTTAAATTGGGCCGTTCAGCTATGTTTTCTGGTTCTAAGAACCATTGCCATGGCCAAAGTTACACCAGGCAAGAAAACTCTAAAACCCAACAGCCACAC
>JANHFT010003541.1:43007-56352 GCA_032467955.1 Pseudoxenodon macrops
AAAGCACGTAAAAAATGCAAGTAGAAAAATAGGGACCACCTTTGGTGGGAAGGTAACAGCGTTCTGTGTGCCTTCGGCATTTAATCATGCCGGCCACATGATCACGGAGACGTCTTCGGACAGCGCTGGCTCTTCGGCTTTGAAATAGAGATGAGCACCGCCCCCTAGAGTCTGGAATGACTAGCACATAGATGCGAGGGGAACCTTTACCTTTACTTTTACATAGTTCTTTGTGAGTAAACCTATTGAAACAGATTTCTCTGTGAATATGTGTGGGCCAAATTGTACATGTTTCTAAAACCAGGGGGAAAAACGAGGAGGCTGTGTTTGTGTTTGTGTGTACGTGCGTGTATTTCTCATAAAGTTATTTTCTTTTATATAGGGATCCATTTGCTCAGTTTCCAAAGAAATGAAAATTAAGCTGGGCACCATGGGAAAAGCCCTTTTTCCTTACGATGTTCAGGTTGGTGTTTTCCATCGTCTTCTTCTTCGTATTTTTTTTACAGATTAAACACATTCAGGCTGTCAAAATAGATGACAGGTCGTCCTTGACGTATGAGCACAACTGAGCCACACATCTTGTTGCTAAGCAAGACCGTTGTTAAGTCAGTTTTAGCAACTTGCCATGGCGGTTAAGTGAACCACTGCACTGCAGTTGGGGATTCGGGAGAAGCTCTAGCTAAGATTCTGTGCAGTTTGTAGAACCCCCAAATCCCACTCCTGGCTGGACCCAACCACCCTGCCCCTCCCAGGAGTCCCCACGCGGCCCGTTTTGGATGCAGGTAAGTGCAGGGCGCGCGCGGAGGCTCAGGAAGGGAAACAAACGGTCCTACCGGAAGTTGTGGGAGGCCGTTTTCACCCTCCCGGAGTCTCGAGGAAAACCTCTGGAGCCTGGGGAGAACACACACACACACACACCAATGTGGTGCAAGAAGCTGACTAGGCCACACCCACCATGGCCACGCCCACACAGCAACCGGGCAGAGAACCCGTTGTTAAAAATTTTGACGCCCACCCCTGGGATCACGAGACCCCCCCCGAGAGACATGTCAGTTGCTAAGCTTCCGAATTTTGATCCACGGGGATTGTGCAACAGTCATAAGTCACTTATTTTCAGTGGTGGTGTAATGTCAAACAGTCCCTTAATTAATGGTTTGTAACTTGGAGACTTTACCTGTCTATCCAGATAAAAGCCCAGCGGTTGAGTGGCTTATTTCTTTTCTAGATTGTAGACCAAGAAGCAAATATCTTGCCTCCTGGAAAAGAAGGCGAAATAGCGATCAGGATAAAGCCTGAAAGACCCCTCGGTTTGTTCACTCGGTACATTGTAAGTAAACTCTCGTGGCAGCCTTGGTAAAATCCCAGGGCTTGTCTAAAGCTCGGGAAGCTCCTTTATTTAACAGAAATTGGAGAATATGTCACGATCTTCCTTAATTTTACTCAAAGGTTTTTAGAGTTCTTAATCTCTCACTGAAAAAAAAAGGCCCAGGAGTTGTGTGCCGTAGCCTGCAGGGATCTGATAGCAGCGATGCAGAGGGACGGGGGGGTGCCATTCCCTAATGCGCGGATGTGCAGAGCTGCTAGAAGACAAGAGCAGTTGCAAGGAAAGGGGCTACTCGGGAGTAAGGCTGGGAAGGATTTCCCAGAAGACACTTCAAAGAAGAGCCACCAGATGTATGAGTCGCAAGAAGCAACTCATACATCTGGTAGCAATTCGTTTGCAGTTATCTCCACGTGCGGATTCTGGTTTGGTTTTGAATTTTCTTGCTTAGTTTTGAACTTTGTTTAACACTGCCCCACGGACTTACCTTGAAGGATTTATCTTGAAAGACTTTGGCAGAGTTCCATAGGACTAATTGAGATAACTCAGGCTGGAAATGAATCCAATTTCCAGCCGCAGTAAATAAAACAGAGGTTTTTGAAACACTTTTGAACACTAATAATTGTATCCTTCTGAAATATTCCCATCAGAACGCACCTGAAAAAACAGCTGCCACAGAACACGGGGACTTCTTCCTCACTGGAGACAGAGCAGTGATGGATGAAGATGGCTACTTTAGGTTTATCGGACGAACTGACGATATCATCAAATCATCTGGGTCAGTTTCCTTTCCGTGGGTTGTTTTCACAGCTTTCGTGCTCCCGTGTTAAGAGAGAAGCTTCCAATTTTGCAAATATCAAAATGCCACTTACAAATCAAAGCTCTGTTTAAAAAAAATATATATACAGCTGAACCTGAGTTTTCTTCAGGACCAAGATCAACCAGGGAGGTCCGCACGGATTTTTCTTCCATCCGTACGCTTTCACGGCGTTTCCACTGAGATTAGACCAGTGGTGGTATTTAACCGCTTCTATCCGGATCGGGCGAACCGGTAGGGGAGACGGCGGGAAGTCCCGAGGTTCTGTGCATGTGCAGAAGGCCTTGCTCGCATGCGCGGAGACGGCATGTGCGAGCGTAGCGCGCGCACATTTGTGAACCGGTAGGGAAGGTAAGTGAAAACCACTCCTGGATCAGACCCTGAGTTAGAACTTGAATAGGAGACCTGAGTTGAGATGAAAAGTAGACTTGTGGGTCATTAGCCCACACCAGTGGTCTTATAGAATTATATAGAATAACAGAGTTGGAAGGGACCTTGGAGGTCTTCTAGTCCAACCTCCTGCCTGGGCAGGAAACCCTACACCACTTCAGACAAGTGGTTGTCCAACATCTTTTTAAAAACTTCCAGTGTTGGATTAGTTGTTCTAAATGTCAGGAAATTTCTCCTTAGTTCTAAGTTGCTTCTCTCCTTGATTAAATTCCACCCATTGTTTTTTGTCCTGCCCTCAGGTGTTTCAGGTGCATGGTCATGTGATCAAAATTCGTGCCCTTGGCAACTGGCATGTACTGATGACTGTTGCACTGTTCTGACCATTTGTAACCTTCCTATCCAGCTTCTGATAGGCAAAAACCAATGGCGGAAGCCAGATTTACTGATCAACTGCACAGTGATTCAATTAACAACTGTGGCAACAACAAAAAAAGGATAGAGCAAAACTGCCACACTGGAAATGTTCAGTTTTATTGTGGTTATAAGTCAAGAACGACTTGTAATTCTGCAGGCTTGCAATTCTACTGGGTTGATTTACAAGGCAGTATTGTGTATGGATTCAGAGGTGGGTTCCTACCGGTTCAGACCGGTTCACTAGAATCAGTAGTGGGACTTTCCCTCCATTCCCCAAGCCAGCAGTGACAGCTGGCTGGACACACACCTGAACTGGTCCTCTGGCTCAAAAGCGTTGCTCTGGCCTCAAATCAGCTGAAAAAACAACCTTCTGCGCATGTGCAAAGCCTTCTGCGCACGTGCAGAGGGTTTTCACCTGGAAGTGACGAGGGCGCGCACACAGGTGTGCTTCCGACTCGACTCAGAACCGGTAGGGAATTGTACGGATTGAAGAGTCACAGCATATTTTATGTTCCAAATTTGCCCATCCACTGTAGAGTTTAGGACCATTTGCCTCTAGTTTAGAAATGTACACCTATAAATGTATGAACCGCAGTGGTGCAGTGGTTAGAGTGCCGTATTGCAGGCTCCTTCTGCTGACTACTGGCTGACTGCAATTTGGCAGATCGAATCTCACCGACTCAAAGTTGACTCAGCCTTCCATCCTTTCCGAGGTGGGTAAAATGAGGACCCAGATTGTTGGGGGCAAATAGGCTGACTCTGTAAATCGCTTAGAGAGGGCTGTAAAGCCCTGTGAAGCGGTATATAAGTCTAAGTGCTATTGCTATAAATTTCCCCAGTATTGACTGCTTTCGATCCCTTTTTCCTAGGTATCGTATCGGACCGTTTGAAGTGGAAAGTGTGCTCTTGAAACATCCCGCGGTAGCCGAAGTTGCAGCCGTTAACAGCCCCGATCCGGTCAGAGGAGAGGTAAGGAGACCCCACCCCAGCAATACTCTCTACCCACTAACATTAAGTCACATAAATCAATCTACATAAATCATACTAGGAAACTAAATAAAACAATATAAATCGTAAAGATCATGTGCTTAGGATAGCTCTGTAAGATTCCTCTGAAATGAAAACATGAACCTTTCACCTTGGGAAGAACGATAGTGTAAATAGAATATAGGATATTATATTCCTATTATAACTGTTATTCTATGATATTCTTCTGCAAATGCACCCCAGAATTTAGTTTCCGAGAATTTTAGAAAGTTTCAGGAATGATAGGAAACTCTTTTTTTTTTTAATCATTCTTTTGGCATTTTCCATCTCTGCTTTTTAGGTAGTAAAGGCGTTTGTGGTGTTGTCTACGGACTACACAACACACAACAAGGAGGAATTAACCCTGGAACTTCAAGAACACGTGAAAAAAACAACCGCTCCTTACAAATACCCAAGAAAGGCAAGTATTTATTCCTGTTTTTGGAAGTGTGCTGGGAAAAAAAACTCCCTGAAGATATGAATACGAGCATCCTTATTGCTCCCAATGGGACAGAATTGAAAATAGAATAGTAGAATAACAGGGTTAGAAGGGACCCTGGAGGTCTTCTAGTCCAATCCCCTGCTTGAACAGGAGACCCTATAAAATTCCGGACAAATGGTTGTCCAATCTCTTCTTGATAACCTCCAGTGATGGAGCACTCCCAACTTCCAGAGGTAAGTCATTCCACTGCCGAATTCTTCTCCCTCTCAGGAAAGTTCTCCTTAGTTCTAATAGTGAACCTCTCCGTAATGATCTTCCATCCATGACCTCTTGCACTTTGGAAAATAAGTCAATCCCCTCGTCTCTTTTAAAGCCCCTCAAACAGAGGTGGGTCCCTACCAGTTCTATACGGTTCATTAGAGTAGGTAGTAACTCCGCAATGAAGCGGAGTTCCTTCGGTGTCTCCGTGAGCGCCGCCATTTTGGATTTTGTTTCTGCGCATACGCAGAAGCTATTTTTTTTATTGCCCCGCATGCTCAAGGCGCGACCTTGAGTGAACCGGCAGTAAGAAAATTCAGAACCCACCTCTGCCCTCAAATATTGGAAGACTGGTATCCCATCGCCCTCATTGCTTTCCTTTGTTCAACTAGACCTACCTAGTTCCCTCAATAATAATATCAATAAATGTTGACGTTATACATGTCCGTTCATTAGCAATTGACTTTATGAATGACAATGAATAAAATGTCAAGAGTTGTCTCTCCTTAAAACCGTTGTTCTGCTGGTGATCTTTTCAAAAATCCAAGATCTCCTTTCTTGGGAAACCTAGTCACTATCTATGCTAGATTTTCTGCTTTGATGGCGACTTCCAAAAAGAAATGAGACCGTTCAAGGTCTTTGCGACAGGAAACCGTCTCTGGAAGACTGGACCGCCTTCTTTTAGCAATCGAAATCTTGGCGTTGACGTTCCAAGCGGTTGAAAGAGGCCTTGAGTTGAATAAAATGGATTCCAGAGTATTCGTCACTGATTAGGAATCAAGTGGGCAAAGACAATCTCATCAAGATCCATAACGACCTGGCCCTTGTTTTGCACGTTTCTGTCTTTAATAGGTGGAATTTGTCCAGCGGCTACCAAAATCCCAAACGGGGAAAATCCAACGGAACGAATTAAGAGACCAAGAATGGGGCCGAGTTTAAATCTATGGAAAACTTGCTTTATCTCCGCAGTTGCCTTTCATAGATGCGATCCAAAACCCTGCTACTTCTCGAAATGTCTTGTTCTTTGGTTTGACTTTGAGTGCTCTCCCTGAAACCTATAGATGCCATACATTAAAAGCAATCTTCCTTGAAACCATGTAGCAAGAAGATGTTGTTGAGCTGAGGTGGCGCAGTGGTGAGAGTGCAGTACTGCAGGCTACTTTCTGCTGACTGCCGGTGCCAGCAATTTGGCCAGTTCAAATCTCACCAGGCTGCAGGTTGACTCAGCCTTCCGTCCTATGAAGACCCAGATTGTTGGGGGGCAAGAGACTGACTTTGTAAACCACTTAGAGAGGGCTGTGAAGCCCTGTGAAGTGGTATATAGAAATAGCACTTAGACGTATATACCGCTTCACAGTGCTTTTACATTTAAGTCTAAGTGCTATTGCTGTTGTCCTTCCTTCCTTCCTTCCTTCCTTCCATCCTTCCATCCTTCCATCCATCCATCCATCCATCCATGGTGCGCAGCGGTTAGAATGCAGTATTGCAGGCTACCTCTGCCAACTGCCAGCAGTTCGATCCTGAACAACTCAAGGTTGACTCAGCCTTCCATCCTTTCCGAGGTGGGTAAAATGAGGAGCCAGATTGTTGGGGGGAAATAGGCTGACTCTGTAAACTGCTTAGAAAGGGCTGTGAAGCCCTGTGAAGCGGTATATAAATCTAAGTGCTATTGCTATTGCTACTGTTTATGTCAAAATGAAAGAGAAATCTAGAGGAGCAGCCCCCAACCTTTTGGGCACCAGGGACCAGTTCCATGGAGAGAGATTTTTTTCCGCGGACCAGAGGAGACGTGGTTTCACATGCTGCCTGCATCCCACGGATGGAGCTTCACTTGTTTACGTGGCCTAGTTTCTGGCATACTGCATATCCAGTGCTGGTCCACAGACCGGGAGTTGGAGACCCCTGATCTAGAGAACAAGTGGAATGGGGTGGGATGATCTCCAAGCCTTTATCAGGCCAGGCTGATATCTTTCAGACGCCCGCAATATTTGGCAAGAATGCAGGAATGAACTAATTGTCTCCTGCAAACTCCACTCCCCTTTCGCTCCTCTTTTATTCCCTCTGGGAGTGGTCATTTATCGTCTACCTGTGGACTTACTCCCAAGTCAACCCTTGTTCTTTAGCTGTCCCATTCATCTGGTAACTCTGCGCATGCGCACACTGGTAACAGGCTCCAGCTGTTCGTCTGCCTCACTGATGTCTGACTCTGAAGGCAGCTGATAACTGGCATACGGTCCTGGCCCCGTCTCTGCCTCCGACACAAAGCCCTCATCAGAGACCTTCCCCAGATTCCAGGACTGGTCCATGTTCCTCCCCAACCTCCTCACTGTCCAAATCTGCTGCCAGCTCTGCTGGCCGCTGGCAGGCCACAACACTTGATTAGTTTCCAACCATTGCTTCTTGCCCTACCCTCAGGTGCAGAATTATTTAATTCTGTCAAATTTTATTCTGTTACTTAAGCTCATTTGTATAATATGTCAGTGATATTGAATTCATAGTCATAAGCATATACCGTACTTCTAATTGATACTGGACCTGCTAATAAAGATAATTCAATAGCTACTTTGGTTGGTAGCTTGGTACAAGTAGCACATGGGACCATATGTCCATTCCACCTACTTCTTATGGAAGATACTAAAGTCACAGTGTTCTGAAGACCATTTCAGGGAACATGGATCTGTGGACAACTTGCCACAGCCAACTCATGTTCAACTTGCCATGGCCAACTCATCTGTCCAACTTGCCACAGGAGAGGAATTACACTAATATCAAAGAAATGGTAGAATAGAATCATTAAAGAAAGGATGCAAAAAGCAAAATGTGAATGACAAAAATTAAATTGAAATTGTTGAATTGTTCCTCAGCAAGTTGTCCCGTAGTGAGTTGGCTGAGACAAGTTGGCCAGGGCAAGTTTGCCATGGCATATTGGCCACAATGAGTTGGTTGCGGCACATTGTCCCATTCTGCCTATAAGATGGTTGATTATGACACTATGACAGTGTCTATCCTTGCGGAAAAGCGATGGTATTTTTTTCCGTCCAACTTAATGTAAATTTGCTGAGAAAAAACAAAAATATGAATGCAATGTCAAAAAAACCCGCAATAAATGATTCTCTTGTGAGCAAACTTTGCAATAAATTCTTCCATGCTGTGAGCATTTGGCATCGTATTCTTTGAATATAATAAATGTTATGTGAAATATTGAAATGCAAATGCATGATTGTCGTTTAATATATACCCTAGTTTGTGAAATCAAAATGGAACTCCCACCCAAGCTTATCTCATCCTATTTGAATAAACATAAACTGTAATGCAGTTTTCAGGATGGCTAAGTTATTTCTATAAGGATGCTCACACCCGAATGAGGCACATTTGTCATGTTCTGGTGTAGAAATTTCCGTAAGAAATTTATTTCATTAATAAACACAAATTCTTGGTTGCTTGGAGCATAATCATTAAAGTGGCCTACGGAAAACATTCTGAATAGACAAGGCAGAATGCTCTTGTCTGCATCCCTACTGGAAGTACCTATGAGCCAATTTATTTAATTTGCATTAATGTTCCTAAATATAAAATAAATTAAGACCAACCAAATGATTAGCAATCTGTCTGTTGTTGTGTGTATGGTGTGAAACAGCTGCCAAGCTTTCTAAAGTTCTTTATGTACAAAAAAAACACTTATGTTTTAAATAACAATTTTATCAGCATCCCTTTATACAATGTTTACTATTATCTTTATTCACTTCTCTACTTCGCGGTTTTTATGAAGCAGAAGTAGCACAATATTTTCCTAATAAAATGGAATGAAGTTTCCAACCTAATGGAAAAGTAGTTATTATAATTGAACAAGGATAACTCAAAGTTCTATTTACTGGCTTGCCTTTAGAACATCCAAGGTAGCATTGATCTAAGCGATATTATCTACAAATATTGCAAAAATTAGCCACAACTCCCACAAGTTGTCATCCTTGACAATAGAGCAAACTTTACATTTGTTCCCTTATTTAAAATGTACATCTTCTTTTCTTCTTTTTTAAATTTGGTTCATGACTCAAGTTTTAGATCAACAAAAGAAAGGAAGATTTAGTTTATTGATTGATAATTGAAGTTACAATTGGCAACTTCAAATCTCAACCAACAAATGCTCTGTCTTACGTATTGGCAAAAAGAATCAGAACATAAAATACAAGCTTGGAGGACACGATATTTTAGATGACCTTCACTCTGTCAAGAACCTTGGAGTACTCATATCTAATGATCTAAGTGCCAGAACCCACTGTAACAACATTGCCAAAAAGGCACTGAGAGTTGTTAATTTAATCTTGTGTAGCTTCATCTCTGGCAATATTACACTGCTAACCAGAGCATACAAAACATTTGCTAGACCAATTCACCTGTCTGGAACCTACACTTCATACATACATTGATACAATTGAGAGAGTCCAGAAATATTTCACGAGAAGAGTCTTCCACTTCTCTGCTCATAACAGAATACCTTATACCACCAGACTTGAAATTTTGGCTTTAGACAACTTAGAACTATGCCGCCTTCAGTCTGATCTAAATGTAGTTTATAAAATTATGTAAAACAATGTCCTACCTGTCAATGACTATTTCAGCTTCAACCGCAACAATACATGAGCAAACAATAGATACAAACTTAATGTAAAGTGCTTCAAACTCGAATGCAGAAAATATGATTGCATATTTTCTGAGTGGTCAATGCCTGGAATGTGCTTCCTGACTCTGTAGTTTCATCCCCAAACCTCAAAAACTTTAACCTTAGACTGTCTACTGTCAACCTCACCCCATTCCTAAGAGGTCTTTAAGGGGCGTTCATAAGCGCACCATTGTGCCTATCATTCCTGTCTTACTGTCCTCATTTATCTGTAAATTGTATATGTTTATGTTTATACTTATACCTGCTATCTTGTACATGCTTGACAAAACAAACAGACATGCACAGGCATAATTTTGCTGGAAAGATCATATACCTATGCATGCATATAGACAATGTTATTTTCTTTATGGTCAGCAAATTGTATGTGGAAAAGAGGAATCAAGAATAGTAAATTAAATAATAATAATAATTCTCTCTTTCTGAGGATATTAAATTCCCAACAATGAAAATAATTGAGAATAATTAGAATACTGCATCCAGTTTTGGTCACCAAATTCTAAAAAAGGATGTAAAAAACTCTGGGAAGAGTACAGAAAACAGCAAAAAAAAACTATTAGGAGGTTAAACATATGAAGAACAGAATTGCAGGAGTTGGGTTTGTTTAGTCCAGTGAAAAGAAGAACTAGGGATGACAGGATAGCAATGTTCCCTTATTTGAGGTGTTGCCACAAAGAAGAGGATGTCACCATGTTCTCCAAAGCACATGAATACAGAACAAGAAGCAACAGATGGAAGAAGGAGAGAAGCAACCTAGGATAAGGAGAAAAAATTCTGTCACTGAGAACAGTTAACCACTGAATTAGAATAGAATAGAATTCTTTATTGGCCAAGTGTGATTGGACACAAAAGGAATTTGTCTTTGGTGCATGTGCTCTCAGTGTACATAAAATACAAGATACAAGATTCATAACCATGTTTATACTTTTTTTAAAATACATTTTTATTAAACACACATTAAAACCTTGTGTCTGCTTTCTAATATATGCTTGATAAAATAAATGAAATAAAAATAAGAGAATATCTTCATGTGGGCATCATAGTGTTTGAGAACCATCTTTAGATCTATGTAGTTGATCAATCTGCTGCAACTAAAAGAAATAAATGCCATCATCCTAACAGCACACTTGGGTCTATTGTAATAGATTCTGCAGCAGCTGTATATTAATTAACAGTTGCATCAAATTATAGGTAGAGAACTGTAGATGTTGCGCAATGCCTACCTAAAAATGAAGTCAGCACATTGAATTGCCTTACCCTTGAGCACACCTGGAAATGATCCATGCTAAAACTTTACCAAGAACAATTGCCCAACTCTGAAGCATCATTAAACCAAAATGGACGTTAGATGACCCAAGTAAACCTAGCCAACTTTTATAATATTGTGTGTTGCCTTATGGCCCAATACTTTCATTATTCTTTTTACTGCCAAATTACTGATTGTCTTGATGTGTCTCATGCCGAACACTGAGTTGAATCATTTAAAAAAGAATATTTGGTCATTGGGATGCAAAAAGAGCTATTATTTTATCCTTAAGTCCATCCATCCCTCTGCAACCAGCTTCATTTTATAGGCCTATAGGAAATTAAATGGCTACCCACTAAAAGGGACCTTTTGTAGACTTGAGCATTTGATTCAATAAATAGGGATCTTCTTTGAAAGAATCCTATGGAGCTGAGCATGGATTCCAGATTCGTCTCTATAATCAAGACATTAGACTCAAATTCATGCCTAAAAATATACAAAGAAATGCATTGTTCCAGATAAGGGAAAATTAATAACAATAAAGGAGATCAGGAAAGGATATATACTGGCTCCCATTTTGTCTAATCTGAATATTAATGATTTCTCTCCATTCAACTGGTATGCATATGGTAAAGTTAAAAATAAACTTTAGAAAACCTTCCATGCAACCACATGGTATGTTTGTTAAGATTTGTGCCTGTTTAACTGAGATTTATGGTGGGAATGACCCAGAGGTGGGTTCCTACTGGTTTGGACCGGTTCTACCAAGTAGGTAGTAGGTAGCTGGTGACGTCACAGAGTCGATTCTGCTCTGTGGGCGCCGCCATCTTTTTTTGGGGAATTTTTTTTGGGGGAGGAATTTTTTTAAATTTTTTTCTTCTTTCTGCGCATGCAGAGAAGCTGAGTTTCCGCCACTGTGCATGCGTCGCCATCTTATTTTCAGCCTTTCGGGGGGGGGCTTTTTTCTACTGTGTGTGCGCGCACAAGGCGCGCCCACGCAGCACAGGAGGCAGCGAACCAGCGGCGAGGTAAGTTAGAACTCACCCCTGGAATGACCAGTGTGTGTAAACCTGAGTGTTCTATCTTCCTTTTCTGTTTTGTTTCTCTTGTCTTTGTGTGTATATGTGTGTATATGTGTGTCTAAGTTTTTGTGTGCCCTCAAGGTAATTGCAACTGTTAAGTGCCTCTGATCCATAGAAACAAGAATTTTAAATTGTTAGGAAAAAGAGTTAAAGCAATAAAAAGAAAGCCTTCACACTGAGTATCTGACCAGCAGAACAGGTTGGAGTTTCCTTCCCTCTCTGTACCTTTAAGAACAGCAGTGCCGCTCCGCTCCCCTCCGGCGCAGGGGCAGCAGGCAATGGGGCGAGCCTGCACGGCCGGCGCATAAAACAGGGTGGCAGAGGCACTATGGAGAAGCAGAGCGGATGTGATTTTTGCTGCAAGAAACCTTCAGCTGCAGTGTCTCTTTTTGGGTGTGGCTGGATTCCAGCTGCCGCAGTGAAAAAAACATGCGGCGGCTGTAGGCATCTCACGACAAAGGGACATTAAAAACAAGGACAAATAGGCTGAAAAGCAGCTTCTACCCCAGAGCAGTAACTATACTGAATTCTGCTGTATAGTGTAATATTAATGCCGTAGCAGGGTTTTTCAATTCAATTGTATAGAATGTGAAAGTTTAGGGGTTTTTTTTATGTATGATGTACACTGAAGATGGCATTTCATTTCACTGTATGAGCTGCAATGACTATAAAGTAAACTTAAGCGGCTAGCCCTGATAGTTTCATGGAGTTCTATTTAAAGAAAGATTGTGTATTTGTGGAGCACAAGCCATTGAAGACCCCAGACATAACTGTTTTGACTGCAAACTGTAGTCTGTGAAAAAGCTGCTTATTTAGATTCTTATTTAAAAGTAAAAGCTAGGAGAAACGGTCTTATTTTTTGCAGGAAACAAGCCTGCATATCACTCTGTGTCAAAGGAGATTTTGTAGAAGACAGAATGTTTAAATCAGATTCAAGTTAACTGTACAGGTGAGGACTACGATCATCACCTTTTGTCTTTGACTCTACTTGTACACAGGTATATGTATTGGTATTATATTTTGATATGAAATTTTTTTGTTCTACTCTTTTCTAGTAAGATATTTTTGCATAGTAAAGAATACACCCTTTTGAGAGCATAAGTAGCAATTACTGTGAAATGAGGAGCCAGTGAATGCACCAGTTTTTCAGAATTCCTTTCTGGACAAGGAGAAGACTCAGAATTGCCCACATGCACTCCGGACAGAATCTCCTCATGAACACACTGTAAGGCAATGGTGTCAGAAAATTTGGAGCTCAAGGATCCAAAGGATCCACCATCTTTGCCCAAACCATAGTTGACACTTTCAAAAGGATGCTAAGTTCACATACTTCCTTTCCTAATCATTTTTGGAATTTGCTTGTTAATGGATTTTTATAGATATATTAATATCCTTCAAAAGGGCAGGTTTGATTACACTATGTGAGTTTCCTTTAAGAACAGTTTTTTCCTAACACCATCACTCTGCTAAATAAATAATTCCCTCACTACTGTCAAAATACTTACTAAGACTGCATTACTGTTACTATTAATCTTCTCATCGTTCCTATCATCCATCTCCTCCCACTTAAGACTGCAGGACTGTAACTTATTGTTGTATCCTATGACTTTTATTGATATTGTTTCCTGATTGCTTATTTGTACCCTATGACTATCATTACATGTTGCACCT
>JANHFT010003542.1:12564-27869 GCA_032467955.1 Pseudoxenodon macrops
TTGGCTGCTGGTTATTACTTTACTCGTTTCTAGGTGTTGGCAGATCTGTTTTTTTATTATCTTTTCCAGTATCTTTCTCGGTATTGATGTTAGGCTAATTGGTCTTGTCTCCTCCCTCTTAAACTAGCAGCATTGAATGAGAGCTGCAAGGCATGTGACATCTGTTTCACTTTCCCACCCAGAAGATGAAATCATATTTTGAGATTGGCCATTTTTAAGGCCTTAAAACTTAGTTTACCCTTTGGCCTTTCTCCTTTATTAGTTTCCATCTATTGCTTCTTATTCTGTCTTCAGGTTGGAGAATAGGTTGACCCTCTCTTCCTTACAGTAGCCCTTTAGATACTGAAGACTGCTATAAAAATAGTTCTAAAACTCTTTTTAAAAGTGTTTAAATTTGGGGGGGGGAAATAAAGGCATTTGCTAAAGACATCTGTGTGATAAATATAGCTTTAGGGAGACTCTGATCAGCCCAGCTTTATCATTTCTGCTGGTCATATATAATCCAATCCAGAGCATGTTTCCCAGCTAAAGAGTCACTCTAGCTAAAGCCAAGTGCTCTTGAAGAAGAATCTGTTTCTACTCCTCATATAATTATATCCTTTCCAAGATGACTCTTGCATTTCTTGGGCTGAATAATAATAGCAATAGCACTTATATACCATATATATACCATAGTGCTTTGCAGCACTCTCTGGGTGGTTTACAATGTCAGCAAATTATTCCCAACAATCTGGGTCCTCATTTTATTGACCTCGACTTTTACTCATTAAAGCTAGTCAAAATTTCTGTTTTTTTATTGCTAGGTTCCAAAAACTAGCAATTTGGACGACACCACCACCCTATTTAGGATAATTCTACCTTCCTAGGAGAGCGAGAGAGAGAGAAAGAGAAGGATAGAGCCATGGACTGCTGCTTTTATAGAAATCTTGGTAACCCCACTAAGACCATTATAATTGATTTGAAGGGAAGTTCCTCAAGGTCTCCAGTACAAAGGCAGCTATAGCTGCATGATCCCATCCATGGAAAGATAGAAAACAGATTAATCATCTAACTTGAATTCATTGCATTTTCCTCTTGCCTAAACCCACCAGTCTACCTCTCTGTTTAAGTCTTGAAGCATCTCTTCTCGCTTCAGAAGGTTTTCCAGGAGCTTTCCCATATTTTTATTTCAGTCACTCTGAGTGTGTGTATGTATTTATTTACTTTAATTTGTTTTATTTAACATATAGCTACCAATCTTATAACAAACTGTAGGTGGCTCCCAATCAGTGTACTCTAGTATTTTTGTTTTCTATTTTTCATTTTCTATCTACTCTTTGTTATTTTAAATTGACTAATTTT
This sequence comes from Pseudoxenodon macrops, assembly GCA_032467955.1. Lineage (NCBI taxonomy): Eukaryota > Metazoa > Chordata > Lepidosauria > Squamata > Pseudoxenodontidae > Pseudoxenodon > Pseudoxenodon macrops. The sequence goes on from JANHFT010003542.1 coordinate 13,906, forward strand.
CCCCAGCTAAAATTATTTAAATTAGCTATATTTCCCAGCCCAAATAAATTACTTCAATACTTTAATTTAAGGTACCTTGTGCGTGTCAATAAAAACAGATTTAATTGAAAGGGATAGTTCTATCTGTAGCAATTTAGTTCAATTAGCTAAACTCACATTGGACCATTGTTTAAAGCTTTCTTAGTGAATTTGTATTCAGATATAGTTTAAAATTTGAAGAGGAGAGGAGGCTAGCAGATAGAGAGTTCATTATTATATTTGATTGTAATATACTCCCAATGGCATTGTTTGGGTTCCAAACATAAAATGATGCAAAGAAACATGAATGGAAATCTGTCTGTAGCTGCTGAGTTATAGTAAGCCTTTTAAACATGTCAGAGCTCATTGACCTGAGTCATTATAATGAGTCAGTCTATTATAATTTCTTCTTTCTTAGAGCAGCAAATGCTATTTTATATACTGAAACAATGCGGATAACCATCCTCTAGGTTAGGGGTGCCAAACTCAAGGCCTACAGGCCAGAGGTGTGTTCCCACCGGTTCGGACCAGTTCTACCAAGTAGGTAGTAGGCTGCTGGTGACGTCACGGAGCCGGTTCTGTTGCTCCGTGGGCGCTGACATCTTTTTTGGGGACTTTTTTTTTTGTAAGAAAAGATTTTCCAGATTTTTTTTCTTATGCGCATGCGCACAAGCCGAGTTTCCGGCACTGCGCATGCGTCGCCATCTTGTTTTTGGGCATTTTTTAGAATTTTTGGGGGCTTTTTTCTACTGCACATGCGCGTGCGCACGGCACACCCACACGGTGCAGGAAGCAGCGAACCGCTGGCAAGGTAAATTAGAACCCACCCCTGCTATGGGCCATATCTGGCCTGTGATATTCTTAGATCTGGCCTGTGGGGCTGCCCTAGAAATAGCAAAGGAGAGGTCTGCGGTGCCTCTGTCAGTGAAAATGGAGTTCTGTTTTCATTGTCAGAGGGCTGCAAAAGTCCATTGCGGCTGAAAATGGAGCCCTGAAGGGCCGAATGTGGCCCTCCTGAGCTCCATTTTGGGTGGCAGAGGGCTGTAGGAGGATCTCCCCAGCCCCACCCGGGCCCACCACATGTGTCACCAACATGAGTGACATTGAGCTGGCAATGCCCATCCTTGCCATGTCCTCCCTGCCCCCCCAAGATCAAACACAACCCTGATAATTCAATGAAATTCAATTTGACATCCCTGCTCTAGGTCTTCTGATGTTACAGACAAGGTCACTGATTATTTAGGAAACCCTCCAAGAAATATGATTAAGTGGGAATAGACAATAAAGTGGTAAGTTTCATTCAAAATCTGTTATGTGTATATTATAGGAAGATTCAAATTTTTTCATTCTTCAAATTATCATAGCAATTTCAAACTGATATGCATTGTGTTATACTATATAATATAATTTGTAGCCTTGGAACAACAACTAGCTAGAAAGCAGTAGAGATGCTATTTGAATTGCATAGTATTGCAAATATGCCATTGTAGCTGGGAGCAACTGAGTTGTGGAGTCCTTGGTGCTCTCTGAGCTTGATTCTTTCCTTAGGACATTTCATTTAACTGATGCAGTAGCATCATCAGTGCAAGTGAGTGTGGGAATTACACCCTGTTTATATACAGTAGTTTGTCCTGTCAGAGTTGATGGGGATGTGCTTTTTATCGATAACTTTATTGTCTTTTTTTTTTTACGGTGAGCACACTGCCCCACATTAAAAATGAAATTCTGTTGCCTGCTCTCAAGAGAAATATATCTATCCAAACACATACATAACACACATATACACATGCTATATACATATATATGTTCCTGCACTCATACATATATGCATATATATAATTTTAATACCGTATATAAAATTAATCACCATTTTGAATACTGAGTCAAGACTGACTCGAATTTTCACCTATATTCCGCTTCGCTCACAACTAGACAAAGAATAAGGTGGTGGAGGATTGGAATGTAAGGTTGGGGAGAATAACTTCCAAGCATCATCAGTTCTGCTTAAGTATAGTGTGTTTTCAAATAGCAGCCTGGTTTCTTTTATTCTTTGATTTTTTTAAATCTTCCAGTTGGACCATCCTGATCACATTTTACTATTGTGGCTTTTACAGAAGAAAGATTAATAGGATTACTTTGTGCATTATATAGCAGATTAAACAGACATAAAATAGGGGGGGAAACCCAACATAGATACACACACAATATACAATATATGCATTATTTCCCAACCACAACAATCCTGTGAAGCAGACTGTGTTGAGAGTGTGTGACTAGCCCAAAACTACCCAGGGAGTTTCTGTAGCTGAGGGTGAACTAGAACTGGGGCTTCCTTGCTACCAAGTCACCTTTGTAACCAGCATAGCACATTCACTGTCAAGCTTTATTTTATATATGCAGTTGGAAAAATATTTTCACTTGATCTTTCTTATGTAGTATGAACTACAAGAATTGATAAAACATCAAAATTAGTTACCCGTAATTCCCAACAATTTCAAAACTGGCTCCTCAAAGGTGTGGAATTAACAGTGGTATCTGCACAATAGTTGCCCAAATGGATAAGATGGCAGATGTGGGCATACATATGAGGTACAGCTTTGATTGCCAATTTGTGGGTGCTTTTACCTATCGCTGCCCACAGATGTGACTATCATGATCATCCCTCCTACCTCTTCCTACATTATTAGAAAAGGAAAAGACAGTCCTGCAGGTGAGTCTTAATGTAGTCAATTACACCAAAATAAGTGGGAATATTTTCAATCAATTACACATATGTAGATTGTAGTTGGAATTTTATTGTTGACCAAGCTAATAACAAAATGCTTTCTAACACAGGGGTTCCCAACTCCTGGGCCACGGCCTGGTACCAGGTTTTGGCCAGTTCAGAACCAGGCTACGCAAATAGCAGGCGACTATCTGCAGCTCCACTTGTGTGAGTGGTGGCATATGTGTGCTTGCGTGTAGACCTCCATTTGTGCAAGTGCGATCACCCATGTCTTGCACAGAACTCTCCCCCTCCCCCTCTCTGCTGCCACCTCTGCTGCCAGTCCGCAAAGCCGAAAAGGTTGTGGTCCGCTGTTCTAACACATTCATTTTCTGTAATTCTTTAAGCATTTACAGCTAAGTCTTTCACTATGGATACCTCTGGATCACAACAGTCTGCTTGCCCTTATCTTCAAATCTCATATTTCAGAGTGGCCTTGAGTTCAAGCAACACCTATCAGCCCAGGGTCTAGATTGCTTGACTTCCATGCCTTTGCTGTGATGCCAGTTCCGAGATGGCCTAAAATGGCAGTCAGCCCCACCCTCTGCTATTTTGATTTGGGTCAGCATTGTTCAGTAAGCAACCAGTACTAGTAACAAACAGAAACCTTGACACAACAACCTTTTGTTTGCTATTTTATTGAAGTTCATTTATATTAAATTAAAAATATATTTCTGACAGATTCATGTAACAAAAAAGCAGAACAGTTTTCAAATTGTTCAGCTGGGATGATCAGTGTAAGATGAAGCGAAAGCAGGCTGAAGTCTACATTTGCCTTAACAAACAGGTAAAGCTCTACCCTAAAGGACTTTGATAGGGAAGTTGAGTGGTAAGTAATCACACTAAGAAAAAGAAGACACTGGTTTCTCCCCCAGCTTCCCAAACAAGAAACAAAAAACCCAGTATGGAAGGGAAATCATACTAAAATATTTAGATGCCTAGTAATATTAACAAAAATCAGTTGTGTATTTTCAACAGTGCATGTTCCTTCAAAGCTGAAAGATGAAAAAAACTAAAAGTTAAAATAACAATACACCACACACAATATCCTACTGTGTAAGCAAGTGCAGGAAGTTGAACAAACCACAATAGTGCTAACACAGAATCACACAGAATGTCAAAATGCAGTCAGGATCTGGAAAGAGATAAACCAAGATGGGAGAAATGGGAAGAAGGCAGCGAGAGGGGCAATCACAGACCATTCACTTATATACAAATCAATCTTAGACAATCATGTTCCAAACAATGATGCCCACAAAGGGAAATAAAAGCTACATTAACCTTATTTACATAATGCAACTAGCCATATCTTTAACAAGCTATAAAAATACTATTCACATTTTCAAATTAACAAACAGTAGGGTTTTGTTTTTCATGGTTGCTTCAAAAGGTCAGCTAACTTTGAATGCATTGTGCAACATGAAATGAAGATGCAAAACTCACAATATAATTTCACCAGCCTTTCCCAAAAGGGGTTCACAAGATTATGGTCTTTTTATCAGCATGTTAAATGAGAATACCCGGAACGTAAGGAAATTGCTACATTTAAGTTTGCAAGCAATACAAAATTGCAAGTTTTGGAAAATCATAAATGGGAAGTTTAGAAATTCATAAACAAACCACTATTCCTGCCCCCCAGACCATCACTCACTACAAAGAAAGCATAATCCAGTATTTCTCAAAATCATACGTCCAAAATAATATATTGACTAGAAATATCTGAGTATTTTCATGATTGCTGCATTAATAATTTTAGTAATTTGTTTTAAGAAGGGAAATATGCATGTATTTCTTTTAAAAAATTAATAATAAAAAGTAGGATTAAAAAAGGGGGAAATTGATTAGAACTACAGATGGGGGTCTCTGATTGGCACACTATGCACTGCATTTTCAAAAATGTGTGCCTACTTCAGCAAATGCAGTGATAAACTTGAAGCTTCTTTTGAACCAGAGAGCAATGACTAGCATTCTAAAAGTAGCAAGCTAGTCATTACAAATCTATATCACTGATTTATTTAAATAAACACATGGATCTACAAACCACTTCTAGAATGGCAGCCAAATATCCAGAGTTAGATAGGAAAAGAACAGAATCCTGAATAATTTTGTTTACATATCTATGTACAGAAGGAAATTGTAATTTTAAAAAATCAGACTATATGTACTTATCTAGCTATAAATAAGTATTTTTTTGCATATGAATCAAGAAGTAACTGCACAGGTTTTGAGTTTGATCCATTGCTCAATCATGGCATAATACCCAGGTTTAAGCAAATTAAGTCCCACTGACAGTTGAAATGACTTCCGTAGAAATCTTTAGAATTTGGAAGATTTGTAGAAAGCTGTGGGAAATATCTAGGTTGCTCTTTAGTTTTTGCACAATTTAAATGCTTTTCAGATGAACATGGCCACATAAGAAACAGATCTCCAATCACATGGCCAATTATTTTGACAGAAGGTAACTTGGAAAAAAATTGGATTATGAACTTTCTACCTACATAGTATCCATTTGTTTCCCTGCATTCAAAGTTAGCTTGTCCTTTGCACAGCTGCTTGTTTTATTATCGACCCATTCAACAGCAGTACCAATTTATGCTACATATTTCAGAGTACTTCACTTCAAAATAACAGATTACATATCTACATTTATAAAATAGCATTCACAGTTTACTACTGTGGGTATTCCCCCAAAAATACTTTAGGCTCTGGAGTGCTTATAGGTCATTACCCAAGCTGACTTTCATGTCAGTGGAGTGCAATTGCTTTTCAATGAAGTTTATTAAATTCATCCCAATGAAAGTGCTTTTCCTTGCAAATATGCCAAAGGTGCATTTCAACCGGTTTATCTTGAAGTGCATTCAGTTATCCTGAATAGTGCCTATTTCATCTTCTTCAACAATTAACCTCTTCATCAACTAAAGACACAAATTTGATCTGTTGCTCATTTTTCTTTCCTTCTGTTTTCTTTATGATCTGCTATAGTGTTTTCTCTTTGTGTATCCACAGCCATGGGATCCTATCTTGTGCAGGACTTTTAGGGAGTTTTAAGAATCTGACTGGGAAATTACCAGCCTCTCTTAGGACACTTTAACATCAGTGCACTGGACATGCCTATAGCTTTCTCAGATGAGATAATGGGGAAGGGAATTGATTCTCTCTCTCTCTCTCTCCCCCCACTCTTGTTTCCAGAGGTCTACAATCGGGGAGAATATTTGCAAGAGGGTGGAATTGGATAATCCATTTCTATCTCCAAAGTTGGAGATCCCTGAAAATTTAATTTAAAAAAGAAGCCTTTGGCCGCTGGCATACCTCACAGAGAGTCTAGGAATGCATCCTAGGATGATAATGTTTGGACTTTTATGTCCCAAATTAATTTGAAAACAGTCCATGAGTGTCTGCAAATAGATGGTTGTGAGCAGTAAGCATGGCTTCTGAGTGCTGTATGACCACTTATTCCTATCTTACGCTGTTCGAATCTAATTATTCTGATCAAATTTTCTAAAAAATCTTTTTACTGGCTGAAAAGAAAACTTTTCATAGTTGTTTTAGTGTAATTCAAACTGACCTCCTCATTAAGCATTCTCAATCCGTTTTCTTGACTTTGGATGAGAATGTAAACAGCCCTTGCCTTCTGAAATTAAGTTTACATTCTCATCCAAAGTAATCGTTTTATGGATATATTTTTTAGGGAAAATAACTCACCCCTTTTTTAATATAAAGCCAATAGTTTCAAAGCATCTCAGCCACTTTGCATACTCAGGCCCCAGGTCATTCGGGCTCATTGCTTATGCAAGTGCCCTTTTTCAGAGGCTGTGGTTGTGCCACAATGATGTTAATAACCTTACTCAGTTGCTCCCTATTCTTTCCACTATGATCAGTAATAATTAACACTAAATACACACTTTTTCTGTGCAGTATTATTTCACAAGGAAATAGATGTATGCAAATCTAGCATTTCCTTTTAAGTTGAATACAAATTTCCTGCAGCAGATTGGAAGAAATAAAAGACAGTTTTACAGTGGTGTCTGTGGGGTATGTGTTGTGTCGCAAAAGAGCAAATGGCAGTTGTGACTGTATGCCAAAAGTGAACTTCTTTTTATGTACACCACTTCTGCCAGTTTGTTTGGGGATTCTTGCCTTTAGCTATGGAGAATTGTAGCTGGCATATGTGGATATGTCCCAGCTTTGCTTATAGCACCTCTATAAAAGTTTTAGCAAAGCAATTGAGAAAAACAGCCTTCAAATTCTAAATGCTTTCACCAGAGCAATGATGCTCACAATCAACTAAAGGGCCTGATGCAGCTAAGCCACACTGTCTGCTTGAAAGGTTTAGAATAGGAACAAGATTTACCTTATTTTTATTCACCCTGTAGCACCTTCATTTGCTCTCAAATGCAGCAAGCTCAAATGCAGTTGCAACATACCAATTGCCTAGGCTTTCGACAATATCTGCACCTTATTAAATTAATGCCTATTGTAAAAACATGGCATGCATGCATATTTATTCATGCTTGATTCTAATTATATTAAGTACTAAGATTTTAACTGAAAAGGTTGAATTAAAGAAAACTGATTTTGAAATTTTAAACACTCAGTATAAAATTATTACCTTAATTTATTGAAAATAACCCTGAAAATGAAAACATTACAAAGACTATAAAGTTAATTAAAATGTTAAAAAGGTAAAAAGTATGGGCAGAAAAAGAAGACATCAGATATGTCAAGGAAACCTTCAATATTTCCTTGTAAAATGTCTTCGTTTGAAGGGCACTGCCACTAATTCTAAGCTTATCTATTTTTCTGCTTACAAAGCAGATTTACTGCTCATGTGGAAAGAGCAGGGCATCATATGAAAATAGGTTTAATAGAATAGCGTAGAATAAAAACTATAAAAATATAATCAAGGCATAGAAAATTATATCTAAATGAAAATTTAAGCCAGGATGACAATACCTTCAATCCCAAATTATTGTCTTTTACCAGAATGCTTAATCTTTGCAATGGGAGAACGTTACAAATGAAAAAGCATGTTGTTGAAACAAGTCAGCTGCTGCTGTCATGTGGGATATTTCACTTTAAATTCAGGACATTTGTCTATCAGGTTTTCAAGAAAATCTTGTATAATGTAAGGAATGTTGTAATTATAGTCACATGCCAAAGTCATTAGATCTCATTTGAATAAAATCATCTCATGAGGAACAAATATATTAACAAAATAATAATTAGATATAGAGAAAATTCTCTATCCTAGGTCTTCACTGGTTTTGAAGCCTTCAATCTGTCTCTCTCTTGGTTCAAACTACATTGGACTTTTTTGCATCTTTCTCAAGACCAGGCATGATCAAAGATTATGATATACAATAGACTAGATCTTTGGCATTACATTTTGATAGGTCAATCTATCAACAAAGAGTAATGTTATAATAATTAGACAATTTCTTCTCTGGAGCATATAAATTTCAAGAATTGGAACATTTGTCACAGTACTCTATATTCAAATCTCTGTCTTCAAATCTTGGCTGCCCAAACAAACATTAATTACTGAATGCTTTTGCAAGGGTTTGCAAAAATATTAATTATGGAAGAATAACATAAGGTGTGGTTAGTTATCATAACTCTTTGATAAATTGATCGAGTTGGTTCTTATAGCTTCTACAATTGGAGAATATGTGCTGTAAGCCAGATGGCAGAGATGGCTAACAAAAGGAACTCAATTCTGAAGATGAATTCACTTCAATGATTCAGAAGACAAAAGCTTCCTTTACCTTTAAACGCTTTTGTAGCAACATGGTTTCAGCATATTAATACCAATAGGCATAGCACTTAGACTTATATACCGCTTTACAGAGCTTTTACAGCCCTCTCTAAGCAGTTTACAAAGCCAGCATATTGCCCCCAACAATTTGGTCCTCATTTTACCCACTCAGAACATGGAAGGCTGAGTCAACCTTGAGCCAGTGAGATTTGAACTGCCAAATTGAAGGCAGCTTGCAGTCAGCAGAAGTAGCCTGCAGTACTGCACTCTAACCACTGTACCACTGTGGCTCATATTGTATTAATTATATACAATACCTTGTATTTAAATGAATAATAGGTTGGATATAAAGCAAGGAATGTTTTTAAATGAGATGGAGATTAAGTTGTATTAGGAATCTGTATTTTCTACAACAGATCAGACTGCAGAGACTGGCAATGCTCCTTGCCAAAGGACTACTTGCTGCAAATTGGGGAGGGGAGACTGAAGTGGACAGTTTCAAATCACAACTACATGTTGGTGGAAGTTTCTAAGAGAGGGCAAGTCTAGATTTACACATACAGAGGAATTTACAGTACATATAGATATTTCCCTTTGTAGTAAGCAAATCCTGTCATTCAAGTCAATGGTCCTTTTGCAGGACAGTATGTGACAACATGATACATTCCACACTTTATTTATATCCCACTTTTCTTATTTTAATAAATAACTTGAAGTAGCAAATATACCTAATCCTCCTTCTTCTCCACAAAAAACAACCCTCTGAGGTCGAGCTTTTCGGCCTAAGGGAGGCCTAGAACTCACAATCTTTTGGTTTCTAGCCTGATGCCTTAATCACTAGACCAAATTGCCTCACATGTTTGCAAAGATGTCTTGGGTGGGGAAGGGGAAGAAGTGAATAAGAGCTGGGACCACTCATAGCAGAATATAAATTTTGCATCCTATGCCATTTTACAGTATAGTTTTTGCTTGGATTTTTTTTCTCCACCATTGAACATAATGGTAAAAGTGCCCTTCACAGTCCTGGCTGTTCTCTACAGGAAACCTAACAGGATGAAAATTAATTTGCATGGCATGCAATGTAGTTGGGTCTTAAGATACAGTTTGAATTTAAACTTTAGGATAAAATTCATTTCCTTTTAATTGCTGTGTTTTCCAGAATTTGGAAAAGTGATCCAGGGGAGAAATTACTGCTATGGCAGAAAAAAAAGACTTCTACTTTCCTTTACTGTGTTTATGAGGGGTTTTAATGCAGAAAATTACAGCATATACCGTAACTGGACTTCCATTTTTTAATTTGGAACAGAATTCTCCGGTGCTCTAAGGGCTCTTGAAAAGCGGTTCTAGTACAAAGGAAGTATTCAGTTTCAAACACTGTGTAGTACGCATAGGATTCCACAGGCTAATTTTGGGATCAAAAGTTATATACACTTCAATTGCGTTTGACTCACAATGGTATATCTTATGCTGGCTGAGAGCTCACGTTGTCTGTGGATAATAGCTTTTGTTCAGTTTATTGGCTCTATAAGGTTTCTGATGTATGCCGGCTCAGTTCAGTCTGAGACTTTCAGTACTCAAACGTTATGACTTTCTGAGGCAACATTTTCTCTCCAACTAGTTTGATAAAGATTCCTATATCAGCTAAGACATTTAATCCACAGTATTGATAATAAAAACACAAGTATTAGGAGTAGGGTTAGTGCTCCCTGAGGTACACTTTCTTGTGAACTGTTACAGCTCTCAATTAGTTTTAGAACTTAGATCTAGAATAACAGGGTTGAAAGGGACCTTGGAAGTCTTCTAGTCCAACTCTCTGCTCAAGTAGGAAACCCTATACCATTCCAACTACCGGTTCTGTGGGCGTGGCTTATTTTGTGGGTGTGGTTTGATGGTCATGTGACTGAGTGGGTGTGGCCAACCTGGCATCACACATGCACACTGTGACATGACCCCTCACCAAGCCACACCCACTGAAACGATGAAAAGTTTTGGGACTTTTTGACACTCCGGTCCCATATCCAGGTTGGGACACTGTGAGGTGGCGGTGGTCATCTCGGCTTTCCCTCTGTTGCCCTTCCTGGCCAAAAAGCACTCCTTCTCACCTCTGACGGGTCATCCCCATGCTTGCAGCTGGAGCACCCTGCTCCTGCTGGCGCACTGAGCCGGATCCCGTCTGCAAGATGAGCGTGCAGGAGAAAGGCTTCACTCTGGACCTCAGGGGCAGCTTCACCAAGGATGCACCCAGGCCCCCAGTCAAGAGGGTGACCGTGTTTTTGGCAGGGAAGGGCAATGAAGGGAAAGCACGAAGCAGCTTTCTTCTCGCCGCCCCATGCCCTGCCCCACCTGCCACCCCCCCAAATTTCACCCCACTGCGTGAAGCGCATCCTACCGGAGATTGCCAGCTCCACTGCATGTCTCAGTCATTGCATGTAGGGAAATCACTTTGCCAAAGGAAAGAAAAACTTCTTGTGTGTGTGAGGCAATTAAGAACTTCTCACACTCACAAGAAGTTTTTCTTTCCTTTGGCAAAGTGGTTTCCCTGAACGCAACAGCTGACAGATGCAGTGGAACTGGCAATCTTTGGTAAGATGCGTGTCTCATGGCCGCCCTGCCCCACCTGCCACCCTCAAATTGCGCCCCACTGTGCGACATGTTACCAGAGACTGGCAGCTCCAGATCTTGCAGCTTTTTCGGGGTTTTCTTCCAGGATTGCTTTGGGAGGGAGCAGTCAGGCAGCATTTCACCCCCTCCCTGGGTGCCTGCAGCCTCGGAACCTTGGAGCAACTCCCTTGCAGAGTAAATAAAAACTTTTCGTCAGGAGTGCGAGGCAATTAACTTCTCGCACTTGCGAGAAGTTTTTCTTTAGTGTGCAAGGGCCTTGGAGTTGCTCCAAGGCTGCAGGCACCCGGGGGGGAGGGAACAATGCCCGACTGCCCCTCCTGAAGCAAGGTTTCAAGCTCAGCTGGAGAGATGGTTTTTCTTTTAAGAAAACCCAAAAAAAGCCGCAAGATCCAGAGCTGCGTGTCTCACAGCCCTTCTGCCTCATGCCCTTCCCCACCTGCCTGCCACCCCAAATTGATCTTTCCTCCCACAGTGCTGTAGCCACTCTTAGCCCCAGCACAAAAGAAAAAAAATCAAGATGGCGGCTCCCACGGAGAAAACGACAGAACCGCTCTATGACGTCATCACAGAGTTACTACCTACTCTATAGAACTGGATAGAACTGGTAGGAACCCACATCTGTTCCAGACATATGGCTGTCCAATCTCTTCTTAAAAACCTCCAGTGATGGAGAACCCATAGATGAGAGCATAGAAAACACCATTTCAAAGAGACCCTCCTAGAGAAACAAAAATCCTGCTCATTGCAGAAAGAATAAGTGCTAATTCCAAATCCACTAACCTTACTTGCAATGCATCTGGGCTGCACTTGTGTGATCACTGGTATAAATAAAAGAAGTTTTGGCACAAGAAAAAAAGAACCCAGCTGTGAAGTTGCCTTCTTACATTCAGTCAGTCCCCAATGGCTGCTGCAAAATACACTTAGCACTCTGACAGAAGGTTTTTAACTGAGGCCTTCCTTCACAGGGGCTCAGGGTCTAATCACTGCAGCTGAAGGATGCATTGGGGTTGCTGCTGCAAAAGCAAAGGAAGATTGCTCAGAATGGTTGACTTTTACACCATTCCTCCTTACTTCCAGAGGAGATATTTATTGCCAATGCAATAGAAGGTGAGATATGGCTGCTGGTTTATGTTGCTAGGAGGAAGTTGGATGAAACAGGGGTTCCTTCCATTGAGAAAACAGGATTTTCAAACAGCAATTAAAAGTTTTTTAACTTTTAACAAACAGCATCCAGTTTTGGTCACCACACTATAAAAAAAGATGTTGAGAGTCTAGAAAAAGTGCAGAGGAGAGCAACCAGGATGATTAGGGGACTGGAGACTAAAACATATGAAGAACGATTACAGGAACTGGGCATCAAGTCTGGCGAAGAGAAGGACCAGGGGAGACATGATAGCAGTGTTCCAATATTTGAGGGGCTGCCACAGACAGGAGGGGGTCAAGCTATTTTCCAAAGCACCTGAAGGACAGACAAGGAATAATGGGTGGAAACTGACCAAGGAGAGATTCAACCTAGAAATGAGGAACTTTCTAAGAGTGAGAACAATCAACCAATGGAACAGCTTGCCTTTGGAAGTTGTAAGAGATTCATCACATGAGACTTTCAAGAAGAGGTTGGACTGCCATTTCTCAGAAATGCCGTAGGGTCTCCTGCTTGACCAGGGGGTTGGACTAGATTATCTACAAGGTCCCTTCCAACTCTGTTAATCTGTTAACATATGACATAGATTGCCGGGCACACTGTTCTGCACTGAAGATGTTATTCTTAGAAAAGCTTTCAATATGTTATTTAACTTCAGTGCTAAACTTTCTGATGCTGTTTCAGATAAATATCTAGCAGATTTTTGCTGTCTTTGATCATTAAGGTTTACTACCCAGAGGAAGAAGGCAAATCTTTCTTCCTACGTAGTGTCAGCCAACTCGGGAGCTTGTTCCTCAAGAGAGCTTTCCTCAGGTTTTCTTAAACTAAATCTGAAGGGAAGGGAGACTGTGCTTCCTTCTTCTCACTCAACTCAGAACCTGTGTCTGATCACCTGGCAAGTTTGCAGTTCAAATGCAACTTTCATATTCATTGCAATACTTCCCAGATAAATACATCCAGATCATGAATATCCAAAGAGGGTAAATAAAATTTACAAAGGTGGGAGAAAGAAGAATGAGAAGTAAAATAACATCTGCATTTTATAGACTTGCATATCTTTGTTTAGGCCTTTCTAACAATGGACTTGTATATCTTCTAAACAAAGATATGCAAGTTCATAAAATGCAGATGTTATAATGGTTATTCAAGAATGACTGATTTAAGAGATCTTATATTGACTTTGCCCTGAATTTGAAATTGAATCTACCTTGTTTGCCCTTGTTCACAATATTCTGAAGAAAAAAAATAGAGGACCTAAAAGATTTCCTCCAAATTTATGAACATATTCAACCATGCTTTCTTTTTGTACTGTAGCCAAAGCAGATATTCTTCTGGAATAATATATTTTCTAGAAGAAGTTGGGAAATAGCTGCTCTACCCTAAGACATTCATGTTGTGGTTTTGCAAAGCTTTTCTGGTCTAATGTTGTGGTGACTTACAACTCTCCATCCTTCTCGTCTCCCAAAAGTTACTAATATTCTAAATAGTAACTTGAAGTCAATTGTGGGCTTGATGGAGACCACTATACTGACCGTCAGATTAGTTTGTGATATTATTGGTGGAAAATGTAGTTATGTTTATGCTTCACCTACCGTGTTTCCCCGAAAATAAGACAGGGTCTTATTTTCTTTTGACCCCTGAAATAAGCGCTTGGCCTTATTTTC
>JANHFT010003542.1:27969-38871 GCA_032467955.1 Pseudoxenodon macrops
GTTGGCTAACCAGGGACGGAGTTTCCCAGCCAATGTAATTGTCTGCCTGCAAGCCAGGGGAATCCCATAAAAGAGGGTTCCCCTGACCCAGCAGGCAGTCCGGATTATCTCAAGCTGAAGCCAAGAAACGAGAGCTGACTGTTCACTGCGACTCGAGTCTTTACTACGCTGCCCCATCTAACAATATCATTAATGTGAATATTATTATTATTATTAGACATGTATATTTTCAATGAAAAGTTTGAATTGTTTTTTCCCCAACTACTCATTGTTTGTTTTTGTTTCCAACTACTGGTCATCTACATTTTTGCGCTAGATACCATAGTCTTAAATCTCCTGAAAATGTCATATTTTATTAACATAAACATAATTTTCATAAGCAACGTTAAGAAATATAATTTCAGATGAAAGATGTGGATCCAAAGTTACCCTAGTTCTAATAAGAGAGAAAATAAGATATAGAAATGAGAAAACAGTTTCAAAAATAAAGACTAGTCCCGTTTTTTCTGTTTAATTTGGCCTTTCTTCGGTCATGCAGTCCAATATCATCACTGAAATAATTTTCACTCTTATTATTTTAATGAAAAAGACTCAGGTTACAGTGATCTAATGCTTTTGTTTACTTGTGACCATTTGGTGCAAATGATTGCTCAATTAAGCAATTGTAACTTACCTAAATTGTCACTGCTTCTTTTTACGATAATTAGGCTGCTTGTTAAAGGAAAATTGATAAGAAAGTAGAATGAGTCATTGTCTCAACCAATATGAAATTAGCACTTTAATTTCATTTGGGAAATCCAAGATGGAATTATTAAGGCCTTGTTCCCACAATGAGTGAAAGAATAACACTTCGATTTTTCCAATGAGCCTTTTTAGCCATGACATATTTTCACAGGACTAGTGCTACAGAATTAACAGAACAAGTTGCTTAAACCATGGCCTGAGTGCAATTAGATTTGTTATATCATTCCAGTAATTCTGTAAATAACTTATGAGTAAATTATTTTCAAAGAGAAATCCTATGAGATTTCTGGGTACCGTGTGGAACTAAAAAATTAAATAATTAACTGAATTTGCCCCTATATAAAAGCTCAGAAGTAATGATTCAGCTGGGGTTCTACCCATAGTTAAGCATAGAAATTGTCCCACCTAATTAAGAAAATCAGATCCAAAAATTTCACAACAGACCAACAGTAATTTAGGACTAGGCCTGGCACTTAAGGCTCAAGTGAAAATATTATTTTCTGATCTGCAGCCATTCATAAATTGAGTAACACTCCCTACATTTTTTTCCCCCTTGAATTTATTTGCAAAGGATGCTGATAGCTTCTAACTAAAGCAAATGGAAATTTTAAGTAGCTACGATTTTGAGACTTACCCAAAACTATAATACTTATACTGGAAATGACATTGCATAAATCCACCCGTTTCCATCACTAGATGGCAGTATTATGGGGCCCTCAGATTTAAATTTTTGAATTTTTTTTGAATGTGTTATTTTATAACACAAGTATGATATAATTCTCTGTGTGTCTGTCCCATACTTTAAAAAAATTATTGCAGGTAATGAGATCCAGCTGTTTAGCAACTAATGATGCAGTGCTGAGCCTCAGTCTTCCTTTAGTGCAAGCAAAAAGTATTTTAGTTAATTAGGTGCCATCATGTCAGTTCATCTTGCATACTGTCTTCAACTATCTCCAATCTGTAGCTCTTCTAAGACCATAGATCCTTAATTCTTGTCATTCATCTGGTCCAATTTTTTCCTCTTATATTCTCCTTAACATAGTATTCTTTTTCTAGTCCTATATTTATTTTCCATAAAGCAGAGTATCCTAAACTTTATCTTTCATTACCCAAAACTATTTATCATAAAGTCCTTTATATTCAGATGTAAGTAAAGCAGAGGTGGGTTCCTAATGGTTCGGTCCGGTTCTACCAAACCGTTAGTAATTTACCAGCACGGTTCGGTAGATCCATTAGCAACCTGGGTTCTTTCAGTGGTGACATAGGAGCTGCCATCTTAGATTTTATTTCTGTGCATGCGCAGAAGCTTTTTTAATGCACTGAGCATGCACGTGTGCACGCAACCACAGCACACCCTTGAGTGAACTGGCAGTAAGAAGATTTAGAGCCCACCTCATACGTAAAGCACTTTAAATCATTTTATAAGTCCCTGTTGTGACTAGGTAATGGGTTTGTGTTTGTGTATCCCATAGACTTCATACTGTTTTCAAGTCCATAAATTATTTTAGGCTCCAATTTGGATTCCAAGTGTTATATTTTCCATTCCTGCAGTTGTATATAAAATACAGAGATTATAATCCTTGTTTCACTTTCTTCTCTATTCTGAAATACTTTGACCAAATTCATCTCTTACAGTATCATCTTATTCCTTCTAATACCATCCCATATTCTACTTGCACAATTATAGGCCTTGTTTGGAGGAGGAGGGAAGGGAGGAAAATATAAATACAGACTTTAAAAAAAAGAAAAGAAAACAAGAACAGTCATGTACATCATTAAACTTTGCCCATATGGAAAAATATTGATCAGTTTTCCGATGATATCAATAGAAAGCTAGTTCACAAAAATGATTGCATATTGTCGGTCCAAGATTTTAAACTACATTATCTTCTCAGCAATGAGGAGTAATATTTTTGCTGCTCATACTCAATAAATCTATAATTCTTTCTGTAGTGATGCACTCCAAGCATTTGCTAGGTAATGCAAAATGTGTATATTTGCACTGTTAAGTCATATTGATCTTCGTAACATGGTATTAACAAATGTATAGATATGCTATACAAAATATGCTGATTGTGGGAGAAGCTTACAGTATAAGCCAGAGATTCCTCATGCAGTTTACACTTCAAGCATAATAAAACTGACAGCCAATCCTTCTAAAACATTTCTTAGGTTGTCTAGTAATGGGAATCGCATCCGCCTTATATTAAATATTTGATTTAGGTCTCCTCCCTCTTATGAAACCTATTCATTTGTTCTTGTCATGTGTAGCTCAATTTTTCTGGATAAGATGTTAAGCAAACTTTGTTTGTATGAGAAATTGTGCTATTGTACAGTAATTTCCAGTAATTTTCTCATATTTCCCTTCCTCAGACTAGGTATATAGACTAGCCTTTCCCAGTCCCTGGTCCAGTCCCTATCCCTTCTTCCATATTTGTGACATAAAGGCATTCAAATTTTAATACCCGTTCTTCTGCAGTTTTAACAGTTCAATAGCCATTTTGTCTGAGTCTGATAGTTTTCAGTTTAATAGCTGGCCTATTGCTTGTTGTACCATAATTTCTGTCATTCCAGAATATAATGGCTCTATGTAAAATGGTTTTCTATATTAACTTTCAACTCCCTTTACCTCATTTATTTCTATAGGATCTTTTCCAGGATTATCTTTGTTTATTCAAGATACAATACAATCAAGATCAATTAAAAAAAACAATCGAGATCAAGTGAGGTACTAATACCACTCTATAAAGCCTTAGTATTGCATCTAGTTTTGGTCATCACACCATAATAAAGATATATTATCACACTATAATAAAGATGTTAAGACTCTAGAGAAAGTGCAGAGGAGAGCAACCAGGATGATTAGGGGACTGGAGACTAAAACATATGAAGAACAGTTACAGGAACTGGGCAAGCCTAGTCTAGCAAAGAGAAGGACAAGGGGAGACATGATAGCAGTGTTCCAATATTTGAGGGGCTACCACAGAGAGGAGGGGGTCAAGCTATTTTCTAAAGCACCTGAAGGCCAGACAAGGAATAATGGATGGAAACTGACCAAGGAGAGATTCAACCTAGAAATAAGGGGGAACTTTCTGACAGTGAGAACTATCAAGCAATGGAACAGCTTGACTTCGGAAGTTGTGGGAGCTTCATCAATTGAGACTTTTAAGAAGAGATTGGACTGCCATTTGTCAGAAATGGTGTAGGGTCTCCTGCTTGAGTGGTGGTGGGGAGGTTGGACTAGATGACCTATAAAGTCCCTTTCAACTCTGTTAATCTGTATTTATCTGTATTTAAAGTAGCTTCAACTAAATTTCAGGTGCCTGAGCCATGACAATACTGTCTTAAGTTTCTAACAATCTGATAGTATGAAATCAAAGAAGTTGTACACAGTGGTGAAATCCATTTTTTTTTTACTACCGGTTCTGTGGGCATGACTTGGTGGGCATGGCAGGGAAAGGATACTGCAAAATCCTTATTCCCTCCCCACTCTGGGGCCAGCCAGAGGTGGTATTTGCCAGTTCTCCGAACTATTCAAAATTTCCGCTACCGGTTCTCCAGAACTGTCAGAACCTGCTGGATTTCACCCCTAGTTGTACACCAGTCTTGAACCAGCAGAAAGTTGTGGTATGGTGGATTTCTTGATTACCATTGTGCACTAATTACATGCCTCGTATGACAAATGAGAATTATGTAAATTACACAAATAGATTTCACTGAGATATTTGTGGATATTAACCCTGGCCAGTAGTACATTTAGTTCATTTTTCAACTGATTTTTTTTGTACTGTCATTTAGAATATTAATTTGTATAGCTTAGACAATACTTTAAAGATCAATGATAATCACAGTTTCACAGCTACGGCTACTGTGAGATTTTAAATTAACTATTGGTTGGAAAAACTAAACTTTTATGCTACCTTTCTGATTCAAATACTTTCATTCTAAAATCCTAAGGAAGAAAAACAGTAATCTTGAATTTTAATATCTATTACTATACAGTCCAATATTTTACATGAGAAAATAAAGCTAATATGATGAAGCTGAGATTCAATCTGCCTAATCTTTATGATGAAGTATAGAGAGAAACATGCCTTAACATTGGCCCAATGATGTCCTAATTACTGCATGGAGAAATTTGCAATATAATTAGTTTGATTTATTTACTTAATTACTGAGGTTTTTAAAATGCCACCCCATAACTATTAAGTGTGGGATTGTTTAAAATAAACTGTGTATATAATGATCTGCATTTGCATGAAATGTAGCAGGAAAGGATTACCTTCCTTTCAAATCCATTCATAAAAAAGCTATCCATTCATAAAAACATGTTTACATAAGCAGTCCTGTATTGCAATGGAAGACAAGTTTGTTCTAGGGTCTGGCTCTGCAACTCCATTACTATAATGTCTACAATTAAAACCAGATCTTGTGATTTTCACTGGAGCCAGCAGTAGAATAAGAAGGAGTCCCACCTGCCAGGCTCTCTTCTAGATTCTTCTAGAATCAAGGGAGACGCAATTTACACAGGAAATTCTTAAGGATTTATACGCGCGACACAGAAACATGCCAGTTAATGGCTATTTCTTTGGAAAATTAGAAGTGTTGAAGTTTCATGGCTCCTTCTGGCAAGTTCTGTACATAGGTAGGGAGCGATAACTATTGAGAAGAATGGAAGCTCCTGCTAATTGCAGGATTTAACAAGCTATCAACCTGGAAGAATCAATGATTTAGGCATCTGAACTACAATATACATAGATCACACGAGGTCCCATACTGTGCCCTTTAGCCAATAAATATTGGTTACAAGGCTATGGCTGATAATAAATGTAAGTCAGGCAACTAGAAGACACAAACTCTTTAAATGAAAATAGCTACAGAAGATAAAACAATGATTTTGATTATATTCCTGATTTTTAAGACCACTCTTTTCTCTCTTAAAATAAAAGCATATCTATGATTTATATTATAACTACTTTCCCTTTTTGCAACAAAAGCAAATTCACTGAAGAATTAGAAGGCTGCAGTGTTAATTTTTTAAAAATCAGGGCAGACATCCATGCCTTGAAACAAGGCATGGATGTCTGCAAGAAGTGGGACATGTGGCACAATATATGTTGCGATATTCTGATGCAAACCAACCTAATGTTGTGTACAACACTGCAATGCATGTAGAAAAAAAAAAGAAATTTACATCATTTTATCATAATGCTTGTTTTGCCATTTTGGCATCATCATAGTTAGCAATGGAGACCGATAGAGTTAGGATTTTGTTTGCCTAACTGAAAATCTGGCTCTCATCAAAATTTCATTTCATATTAAATAGGAAGAAGTAAAAAAGGAAACTGTTGTGCACATTTAATGAGAGAAATTGTTTATGTTTTATACTTTTTCTATGGATACCTGCAGAATATGTGGAGTTCAGTTTGAGAATTTTGGGGCTAAGGGTATCCAACAAGCTGCTTATCTGAAGAAAAATATCCATATAAAGTCATGCACACATACCAATCAGCTGGCCAGCGCACATGCTCATGCCGGAAAACGGAAGACCATCTCTTCCAGTTTCGAGCATTGCTGCATGCACAAAGGCCAGCTGATCATCATGTGTGCATGCACACCAGAAACACAGAAGAGGAGTGGGCGATGCCGCACGTGCCAGGTGACATGGCTCCATGTGCCACTTCGGGCATGCATGCCATAGGTTCACCATCACGGTTCTAGATTGATCATGGGCAGACCAAATAATTTTTTATTTTCCAATTATATTGGAAAATGGATTTGGGGTTGTAAGATTTGATGATTTGGTTCTTTTTTATCTAACCTACTTGTGGTCACAGCTGTAGGCATCCTAACAATTGGCTGTGTAAGATCTGTCCAGGTTACTCGCTATGTGTGCCATACTTTGGCTCCTGTCTTAATCTCCAGTAAAATCATTCTGTCACTGATAACCTCATGGAATATGTTTTGTTCTTTGCTGAATCCCAAAAGAACATGCCTTTCATACAGCATACAGAATAAATGAATAATGACCTGCTATTTACGAGTATCAGCTTTTAAGTAACTAAGTCCAAAGCCTACCTCTTGCAAGGGTTTCTTAATATGCTTCTTTATATTTCTGAAAACAATCCTTATCTTGTTGCACTCCTTAAACTTTGTCCATCAGGGTTAAGTACAAATATTATTTCTACACTGATTCTCTGTTCTTCTACCTTTATTCTCTGCTTTGAAATTAATAAATAGCAGACTGTATATACTAAGGTAACTGATTCCTCCTAAAAGTGCATTCCAAATATATTAAGATAGGAGAATGGAGTTGATTCTTTTTCTATTCTTGTGCCTTTCGGTGCTACAATTTCAAGGAACCAACTATTTTTCTTTAAATCAACATGTAAAAGCCAAAAGTAAAAAATAAATGAGCAAATGCTGGGAGATTACTTACAGATTTGATTGAGAATATAACAGCCACAAACACCCTTAATTTGTTTAAGTTCTTGTTTAGTGTTTCTTCTTTGTGCTAGAACAAAACCTCTCAATAACAGTCTTACAATAGTCTTTACCGAGGAGCTCAAATCAGTCCTTCCCCCTTTTGCCTTCAGAGTTCCCTTCATATGTGCTCCTTTTCTTGTAAGAGCCAATATCCAAAGTTGGTACTTCAATATTATTCCTGTGAGTATTAGTTGCACTGATGAATGAAGTTCCAAAGGCTTGACTTTCACTTTGTTTTGGCAATTCCAGAGTCACCTTTCATATATAGATATAGTATATATATTTATATTATTATTCATTTTACGTTTTAAATTATTTTATTTTGCTGGTCACTTCCATATTGCTTCATTCAGATTCCAGAATAAAGTTCAGAGTAAGGAGAAAATATAAAGAGAATGAAAAAGAAAAGTTTAAGTGCAAAATAATTTTCCAGTGATTTCCCGAGTGTGTTTTACCTGTCCTTATTTTTTTTCCATTTTCCCTCCTGACCCTGCCTTAAAAATGTTAAAGTGTTTAAAAATCCAGTGTTATTCTTCCTTCTAATGCTATATAATGCTCTCAGCTTTAGCTGATAAAGAAATGGAGGGGAGAATTATTACATGTTGCATTCAATGTGTATAAAACATGAACAGGAGGCTCTCTTTATATAAATATTCAATATTCATTGGCACTGTGCCCTCAAAAATCCCAAACTACTGTAGTTTGTGTGTGTGTGTGTGTGTGTGTGTGTGCTGATACAATTTTTGTCTTGTATCCACCTGTAATTTCATGCAGAACAAGAATGAATGAGGTCTCTGCCTTGGAAAAGAACTCACAACTGCAAAAGTAGAGAGAGCAACTGGCCATAAGCAAGCTGGATTAGACATTTTGATTAGGGGGCAGAATTAAAAAAAGGTTAAAGAAATTGGCCTTTCAGTCTCAGTCATTAGGTCATTACCTATGGTATAAAAAATGTCTTTTTCTACCCACTTCCCACCTTTTGAAACTGCCTTGCCTTCTGCGGGAATGCTTCAGTGGCTCTGGCACTTCCTGCTGATAGAAACTGACCAGGGTGACTTTCTTGGCAGCCCCCAAGCTGGAGCCCTATAAGAACACCAGCCTGACAGCAGGCAACCAATTCAGCCACACAGTGTGCATGGCTGGTCTGATCTTTTCTTCCTCTAAAAGAAATGCTTGGAAAGGAAGAAAAGCCAGATTTTTTTCCCTTTTGCTTCTTCCTAAATTCCTAGAATCATTGACTTAAATGAGTCCCTTCTCTTTGCAGACATCAAATGGAGAGAAGATTTGGCAAGAGAAAGTAAGAAAAGGGGGAAGGAGGAGAAAAGGGGGAGGAGGAAGGAGAGAAGGAGAGTGCTGGTACGTTTTCCCCATTTCTCCCTGGGATTACACTACGGTGTTTCGGTGTCTGTAGGGTGGAGGGGGCAGCATCATGCCAGGCTTTAGAGAGAATTCTGAGAGGTATTCGGGATTCTCGGCTACAGTGGGCCGGATCCTTCCATTTTGTTTGTAAAAATATTTTGTGCTGTATTCCTGCAGGTAGTCCGGATGTTGTAGGGTACTTCGTGGAGGCAGGCTGTGATTCCAATAACCTGGGTTATCAAATGCCTTTTTGGGCTTTTCTGGCAGCGGAAGCCCATTTTTCTTCAGGTACTCTGCATTTTCAAAGGTGCTTGCAAAGGTATTGAGGTACAGGGGCTCATTCACATATTCATCCTCGACTTTGGACTGCCCAGTTTGGCTGTTGTGATAATCTGGGTTGTCCAGAGCTTGAAGATCACCATTCTTCCACCGAGAAACAAATGGATTCTCCTCTACTGGATTCAGGTGATCTTGGAAAAAGGAAAGAGATGTTAAATGAAATGAAAATAATTTCTACTGCAATGTGTACATTAACAAAACATAACATTATAAATTTTGGAAAATAGTCTGTAAAAATATATACATATACACTAGGAAAAATGCATACAAAATGCATAACTGAGTGAAAAGACAGGCAAAATTCCCCACATTTGAAACACCAATTTGGAAGCACTCATGGAAATGACTAAAAGGAATTTACAGGTAGGAACTGAGGCTAGACAAAACTATCCATCCCTGTCAGCCTACCCATACTTTAAGTTCCACAATGGAAACATTTCTCTGAGTCCTTTTTGCTTTTGGGGAAAAACACTTCTCTGATCAAACGTTGCCAGTTATGGAATATTCTACTCCCAACACCTAATGTTTTTTGTACATGTTTTATCTAATATGGTTTTTCTGCAATGCTGCATTATTGTTATGCTTTTATGTTTTTATGTTTATACTTAGAGTGCTACATCTTCATAACCATAAGGTGCCGTCTTGCTAACATGACTTTCAACTGAGATATTTCATGTAAGTGAAAACAAGCTGCTCACTAAGAATAGGTGAATACAGAATCAAAGAACTTGTTTGTTACCTCCTGGTCCACAGAAACATATAATTTGGCTTGAGGAAAATATTTGTGTGTGTGTGTGTGTGTGTGTGTGTAAACAAGATTGGGCAACAAACAAGATTGGGCAACTTCTTAATTTCTTTTGCATTATCATGGAATATTTCTGTTGGGGAAAAAAAGCTAAGAAGTATTTTAATTAGTACATCCTTATTCTGTGATAATGTTTTTAAAAATAATTTTCACCCAACCTTACCCATAAGGTAGCTTGAAACTGGCATCCGATGGGTGCTAGATTGTAAAATGGCACATTCATTTTCAAGTGAGCTGAGCTCAGTCTACTGACAGTTTTGCACACATGCCTCTACTATATTAAAATCAGTGATGCAAAAATGTTTCTTTACATTGCCTTATTAACTCTTAAGGGAACAAAACACTTACATCCAAAATATTACCTATCTTATTGTGACAAAAAGGGTTTTGAAAGATGTACAATGCTCAGAGAAAATAATAACAAATGCTTAATTGGTTGCATATTGGATATCAAAGTTGATAACAGAAAAGATCAAAATATTTAAAAAAAAACCTTGCTATAAAAATTTCCTTGCATTTCAACATTTAACAATAAACATATAGACCAACCAAACACACAAACAGAAGCTATGCAAGGAAGCCAAATAATTCTTGTGGAATTAAAAAAAAATGGGATTGGGAAGCAGAGAGAATTCAAAAGTATTTTAGCTCTGGTTACTTGACCTGATTTTTCAGGAAGCAGTGCATTTCATAAAAACCCATGGGCTGCTGAATGAGTGATATAGAGTTTAATTACTTAATAGTGCCAAATGTTGAAGCTTGGCCAAACAGGATCACCTCTTCCTAGGAAGAGGCAATGAATATAACAGGGAAATGCCATCCATTTTCTTTTCCATATTATATGGTTGAGTGCATTAAGGGCAGCAGGAAACTAATGAAGTGTTTCCTCTTATCCCAGTGATCATGCTGTTCAGTTGGACATTGGGAAAAGCAAAAACAAAAACACCCTTTACTTGAAAGTAACCTCTAGTCTGCAACTACGTAATTGATAAATCAAGCCTCCTCTCAATGCTACAAATAAAATGCCAAGAGTATGAGGGCCTATAAACTGTTCCATCTTAAAGCCAATGTAGAAAAACAAGACTCTGCTTTTTATTTATTTATTATTTATTAACAGAGTTGGAAGGGACCTTGTAGGTCATCTAGTCCAACCCCCTGCTCAAGCAGGA
>JANHFT010003542.1:51586-68815 GCA_032467955.1 Pseudoxenodon macrops
CCATTTCTTGTATTCATAATCATGTTTATACTTATATCTGTTATCTAATACATGCTTGATGAAATAAATAAATAAAATATGCTCCTATTTTTCTCTTGGCAATAATGGTTTACCGTTACCATCTTCCAGATTTTTAAAATTCCCATTCAGTTTATAACTTTATGATCTCCCTTTCCAAATACTAATGAAGACCAACTTTGTGCAGCTATTTTTGGAACCAGTTAATTGGTCAGATGGTATCACTTGCTATGACTGCTGATTTGATAATGCTGTTGACATAAAGTTTGACCAGTTAGGCAGGTATAGGCTAATTAGTACCTGTTGCCTTTGAAACAACTGTGTGATAATGTCAAAAAAGCTGTGCACCAGTGGTATTCTTTGATTGTACCATATATAGCAAGGGGGGTTAGTCAATTAGTAAAACAATTAATTAATTATATCCACATTTTTTCATGTTTTGGAGAATTGAAAGTTGTATTAATTGCAACAGATGGAAGTACAATCCAGTCGCTCTAACAATTCTGTGGCAAACAATTCTCTTTTCCCTGGATTTACGTTGTTGAATAAACCCAGCTCAGATCTATTTTTTAAAGCTTACCAACACCCCACACACACATGCACACAAAAGGAAGGGGAAATAAAAATACATTTCCAAATTAGTGTATAAGTTTTGTTTTTTTTAAATTCTTTTTCCCCCATGAAAAAATTAACTTTGCATCTATTTCTCATATATTGTACAAACTTAATTCATCGGTCATATTAGGGTGCTAAAGATCTCCTGCTAGTGTTTACATATCTTAGTCTTTCTATCTTCTAAGTACACCAGTTTTTCTTTCTTATTTCCAGAAGATTTGTCTGTACATAATTTCCATGACTGACGTGCAAGGCATATTCACATGAATTGAAGTCATCATTCGGAGCTGGGCCAATTCATAGCCCATTCCTTTCTACATACTTGCATTCTGTCTAGGATTCTGACATAAATCCTCTACAGGTAATATTTTTTAATTCAAAGCTTGCACATGCATTCTCTAAAATATGCAGCATATTTATACTTTGGATTATTAAATAACTACTAAAATACTAACAATGTTGCTTATCATTAGACAATTAATGAGGCATGTTCAGGTTTTCGTATTACTATATGCTTTCCCATAAATTAATTTTACACAAATATATTTGGACCAGCAAAACATATTTGACTTTATTTATATTTAGATGAGAGAGAAATAATTTTAAAAAGATTTTGAAAAATGCAACTGAACAGCTTTAAGTAACCTACTTACTTTGAAAGAGTTTCCTCATGAAATTACAACAGTATACTTGCCTATTATTTTCTATTTGTCCAATTATATTGAACAAGACAAAGAATTGGTCGGCCACTGAATATTCAAACTTAATGGATTTCTAAGAGATAAAAGCTCATGATTGCTATAGGCTATTAATAGACCATTTGTAATTTTCAAACTTTGCAACTTTCAAGAAGACTAAAAAGCAAGGTATATACAGTAGTACATTTCTTAATTGAATAAGACAAGGTCAAAAATTCTAGTAGGTATCTTTTCTCCTGCCAAAATACATGAGTCTTCTCAGAGTTACTGAATTATTTCAATAATTGTATACAATATTATTTTCCTATTTTAAAATAAAATGGGCATCCTGTGTTGTTCTATATAATTTATTTTAGCTATTTTGCATAGATTTATTTTTAAACATTACATAAAATAAAGAATGCCTTTAACAGGACAAGGTTAATATTCTTAAAAGTTACGAACAAAATAAACCTCAGCTTTACATACACATCGCATGTCAAACTAACAGTTGTGTGAAAAGGAGAGAGGATTTGTTAAATAAAACAAATAAGAAACAGCCTCTGTAGTACCAATTTTTCTCGTCCTATCTTTCAAAGAACTGCCTTTTAAAAAAACACCCCAAAACCGAAGATGTAGGGACCAGGAGGGTGTAATGTGGATAAATATATGGCTCAGTGTTCCACTTGATCATTTTTATATTATTTCTTTCTGCAATTTCCTAACTCCAGGATAAGTTCACTCAATTATTTATCTACACACAGAGTCGATATTGTCATAAGCATCAACGAAACTAAACAAAGGAGGCAGTTAACACAATTCCTACACACACATGCAACAGAAGTACCGTATAGTACTTTACAATTCTCAAAGAACAACCTTAGAAAATACATTTTACGGTTAAAGCTGCTAGAGGAACAATCTTAACTTACCGGAGCAAATATCACCATACACATTTACAAACGGTTTTACAATCCAACTGCCTTCATCTGAAAGGAGAAAAAGATTGGCTCATGCTAAAAAATAAAAGCCACTCTAAAAGCTTCTCAACAACACACAGTGTGTAGCTCCTTGTCACTGATTTCATGAAGCAACTAGAAGGAGGGTAAGAAGCATCAGTGCTCTGAGAAAGAGAGGTGATATACCAATCAGGCAACAGCCACAGTCTTATTTGCTGGGGAGAGGTGGTGGTGGTGGGGTGGGGGGAGAGAACTGGTCTCACGTTATTAGACAATAACTACACGTAGTCTGTGGACAGGAGGTGAATACTTTCCTCCTTCCTCCTTTGAGAGAAAATACGGACTGCTTTTCTCGTATATGTACTTAGCTGCTGCCGGTAAAAGTAGCAGAAGAGAAAGGCAAGAGTCATTACTCTGGGAACGCACTAACTTTGATTTGTGGAACACACAAAGTCTCCTGCACTTCTATTAAGTCTGAGCAGAGCATTCACTCCAATCCTTCTGCTGAACCCCAGGGGAGACTGCTGTGGAGGGCCGGCAGGGGAAAACCTGCATTGTCTTCATGGGATTACAAACTCACATGAAACGCTTGTCCTCAAGAAGCCATAGCAGCAGAGTTGGGTTCCTACCGGTTCTATCCGGTTCTATAGAACCGGTAGTAACATGGCAATAATGTCACGGAGCCAGTCCCGTTAATGTCTCCATGGGCGCTGCCATCTTGGATTGTGCTTCTGCGCATGCGCAAGTTTTTGATTGCTGCACGCTCATGCGCGTGCACGCTTCACGCGCGCACACGCAGCACAACCCTGAACGAACCGGCAGCAAAAATATCCGGAACCCACCCCTGCATAGCAGGGTGGAGAACTGGTGCTAGGTCTTCATTCTGTTGCCAAAACTAAAGATACACCACATGAAATACTAGCACCGTGTAGAATCCATAATATAGATTTTGTTCTTTCCTGACTGATTTTCTTTCTTTCGTGGTTCATCTCATTGGGAGAAGGATATAATGGAACTGGAAAAAGCGCAGAAGATGGCAAGCGAAATGATTCATATCCACTACCTACATTCCAACACTTTAGATTAGCAAAGAACGGTGATCACCAGAACTCAGTTCCTATTGGAAAAGTAGAGTCAAACAATAACCTGCTTGGAAGAAGATTTAGGAACAAAGAAAGCACTTCTGCCACAATAAATATTTTTGCGTGGAATTCATTACCAGCAGATACAGTGATAGTCACTAACTGGGATGAATTTAGGGATGAGAACAGAATTGGAAAGGCTATTAATCTTAAGGAGTTTGTGTTTATCTCTGTTTGGGGTGCCTTACTTCTAAAGAGAACCAGTTTGCTGTAGTGGTTAAGGTGCTGATCTAGAAACCAGGAGACATTCATACCTTCAGCATGTAAGCCGGCTACGTGACTTTGGGCCAGTCACTCTCTCTCAGCCCAACTCACCTGACAGGGTTGTTAACAGAAGGAAGAAGCATTATGTATGTTTGCCACCTTGAATTAATTATAAACTAATAAAGGTGGGTTTAAAAATCACATACATACATACATACTGTACATATATACATGAATACATACCAGATACAGGGGACACTAGTGAGAAAGTGTATAAATACATGGGTTATAAATGTCCCTAATGCAACCTAGCAGTTCGAAAGCATGCAAAAATGCAAGTAAAAAAATAGGGTCAACCTTTGGTGGGAAGGTAACAGTGTTCCGTGTGCCTTTGGCATTTAGTCATGCCAGCCACATAACCACAGAGATGTCTTCGCACAGCGCTGGCTCTTTGGCTTTGAAATGGGGATGAGCACCGCCCCCTAGAGTTGAGAATGACTAGCACATATGTGCGAGGGGAACTTTTACATTTTTAATGCACTTGGTTGGCAAGTATGCAAAACAAAACGTTGGATTATAATTATGAATTTGAGCAAACAGGACTATTCTTATGCTCCTCCTTTCCCCTTCTTTGTAGAGAACCAGAAATTTAGATTTTAAGACTATTTTAAGGTAGACAATTTAATGCAGCTAATTAATGATATCTCTTTTACAAACCCTCTTTCTATCATGAATAGGCCATGTTTTACTTGCCTATTGTCCACCTTTTAGCTGAACGGGGACAATCTCTCGAAAGTCCCAAAAAGGACTATTATTTTCTGGATGGTCTATAGCCGGGGTGTCAAACTCACATCATCATGGTAGCATCATGTGATGTATTGGGACTTTTTCCTCCTTCGCTAAACCGGGTGTGGGCGGGGCGAGCACATGACGCATCCGGCCCACGGGCTGGGAGGTTGAATTTTTTACCTCATTTGTCCCAACCAGGAAATCAGAGCTTAATTTCATTATATTTTGGTGACAATGGTTTCTATATTAGCAGTTATATTCTCTCCCATCGATCCAGCTCCTTCTTTAATGAAACAGGTACGGTTTGGACACTTAATTTCATACTGTGTAAAATTCTAACTAGACAACTATCCACAAATGTATGCTTTGAAGAGAGGGAAGGTTGGAATAGACAAAAGACTGAGGCGGGCATGAACCAAATTAGGAAAATAACACCTGTAAAATTGTGACTTTCAACCCCAAAATATAGAACGGCAAGTGTGTTGTAGTTCTGAAGAAGCATCTTTTTTTAAAAAAATTGTTTATGCCTGGACATGGATATAAATGCATCAGGAAAAATTCATAATTTTAATTATGTTTTGCTTATGTGACCCTATCTATTTACATCATTCCTATGCTTTCCTTCCTAGTCTGCAATGTGGATCAATGGAGAAAGTTAGTGTGAGTTTTAGGTGATATGTTAAGTAGTTATATCAGTCCCTTTCAAACTTCAGTCCCTTGACGTTTACATCAGTGGTGGGATTCAATTTTCCCCCCTACTGGTTCTGTGGGCGTGATGTGGTTTGGTGGGCAGGGCTTGGTTGGCATGGCAGGGGAAGGATACTGTAAAATCTCCATTCCCTCTCCACTCCAGGGGAAAGTTACTGCAAAATCCTCATTTCCTCCCGATCAGCTGGGACTCGGGAGGCAGAGAATAGATGGGGGTGAGGCCAGTAAGAGGTGGTATTTACTGGTTCTCCGAACTACTCAAAATTTCCGCTACCAGTTCTCCAGACTGGTCAGAACCTGCTGAAACCCACCTCTGGTTTCATGCCTTCATACCCATCCAGAAAAATATATTATTTCATGAAGGTGGCCTGGTTTCCTACGAACCCAGGAAATTTCCGTGCACAATTTAATGCTGCTTTTAAACCTGTAAAAGTCCTGTATGGCTTGATGCCATAATACTTCAAGACCATTTATTTCATCCATGTACAATCAATGTGCAGGTGCCTTTTATAAATGGGAGAAAATACCTTCACCGAATTGTGACTGTGGGAGCGAAAAACTACCCAACCCATACTGACAGTGTCAAAACAAAGCCGATAATTGAGATTTAATTGATTTCCTGGCTGTGACAAACGAAGTAAAAAATTATATTTGCAACTTAGATATAAATCTTCCTGTTAAAAGATTTTATATTCTATGTTTTGTATTTTACCCTTGAGTTCCTTTTTACTGAAATACAGTGGTACCTCAGCATTCATCAGCAATTTGTTCTGGAAGAACAAAACCAATTTGTTCTGGAATACTAAAACCAACGAATACTGAGAAAAATCACATGACTTACCATGTGACCTGCCATTTTGGCTGGAAGAAATAGCGAGTCATGAAGCTTCCTTGCGCATCAACTACTGGGAGAAAGACAAGTGCCGGGACAAGATTTCTGCTTCAAAACACGTTGAATACCGAATTCGATGAGTTTTGAAGTGCCAAGATATGACTGTATGATCTGAATGTGCTTATTTGAATGTGCCATATGATTATATAAATAACTAAATAAATAAATCTACACTCAATTCATCTGAAGCAAGTCACAGGTAGTCCCCAACTTACGACCACAATAGAGCGCAAAATTTCTGTTCTTGAAACATTTATTAAGTGCATTTTGCCCCATTTTACTGTATTTCTTGCCAGGGGTGTTAAGTGAATCACTGCAGTTCATAAGTTAATACTATGGTTGTGAAGTGAATCTGGCTTCCCCATTGATTTTGCTTCTCAAAAGGTGATCACAAGATCTTGGGACACAGCAGGTATGAACCAGTTGCCAAGCATCTGAATTTTGATCACATGATCACATGGGGCTGCTACAATGGTTGTAGGTGTGAAAAATGGCCATTGTAACTTTGAACGCCACTAAACGAACTGTTGTAAGTCACTAAATGAACTGTAGATGAGAAAAAATATTGTGATTTTAATGTAAAAAAGCCATTTTTAAATGCCTTTTCTATTTTAACTTACAGTATATTGTCTTATTATAGATATTTTATTTCTGAAACCACCAAGTGTCTTAAGATTATGGCATCTAAAAATCTAATACATATTATAAAAATACGTATGACTTTATTGAATCAAAAACAGTTCAGTGCACTCTTTTCCCTCTTCATCCCACTAAGTAAATCTAGAGGATTTGAATGCGGAGAAACAGATGATTTTTAATGAAAGGAGATATTTTCCAGTCTTATTTTATATCAAAGCCAAATAAATCCGAGCACAATCTCAAAATAAACTTAATAAATGCCATGCTTTAAAAAAAACAACGAATCAGATGATTCATGCCCTAGGGAGACTAATATTATTGAATGACCACACTAAGAAACCAATAGTTGGCTTTTATGGTATGGTAAGAACAAAATACATTCATATTTTCAGAAACATCTCTTAAGAAATAGTTTATTAACAGTATGGGACAAGGTAAAAGAGAAACATTATATGGAAATACCAATGTGGCTTTCAACAATGGAAGCACTTATACATCCAAATATTATAAATCTGCAAAATATTGTTAGATACAAGGATATTTTAACAGAAAAGGGAGAACTTAAAACAAGAATTAGAGATTCAAGGAATTAGAATAGATTGGTATACACATTTGCAAATACAATCAAGGTTCGATAAAGATAAAAAACAATATGGTTTTAATTTAAGAATTATGGAATTAGATGAAATATTGATGGGGAAAAATGATTAAGAAAATGTATAATTATTTGTTACAAGTTGAAATGGAAGAAGTGGTGAAAGAAACAATGATAACATTGATAAATTTTGGCTATACAATAGAATTGAAGAAATGACAACAATTGTGGGAAAGAAATTACAACCGAACCATGTCAACAGCGTATAAAGAAAATATGTATAAAATGTTTTATAGATAGCATATGTCACCAGAAAAGTTAGCAAAAATGTTTAAAGATAATTCAGCAAAATGTTGGAAATGTAATCAACTACCAGGCTCGTATTACCATATGTGGTGGACATGTAGTGAAACAAGAAATTTTTGGACTAAAATACAAACATGGTTAGGAAAAATAGTGGGAGAAAGGTTAGAATTGAAGACAGAAATGTTTTTATTGGGAATATTACCTGAGAAATATAAGAAAGAAGATATTTATTTAATAGTTCATATAACAACAGCAACGAGGATTGTATTTGCACAGAATTGATAAGCAGAAAATACACCGGGAGATGAGCAAATAATAAAGAAAATTTTAGACTGTGCAGAAATGAACAGATTGACACTAAGAATAAAAGATAAAGAGGATTCATTGTTCTACAAGACCTGGGAATTTTTTTTATAATTGGTTGGAAAATAAATAATAAGAGGAGTAAGAAAATAGAAGTGAATGGCGAGCCTAGATGTTACACTATGAAAGAGGAAAAGGGGAGGGGGGACTAAAAGAATAGCAATTAAAGTACTGAAGCAGGCAAGAGACGATGGATAGAAAGGAAAGGGTTTCTTTTTTGTTGTTGTTTTGATTTGATTTTTTTCTCTTTCTCTTTTTCTTTAGAATGGTGGCATGATTAGAAGTTAGGTAGAAATAAGAGAATGGGGGAACATTTGTATATACCAGTAATACCTTTATATAATGAAACAAAAGCAATAATAAAATGGGAAAAATAGAGGTTGAATGATGGCATTATTAAGTATGCTTAAATAATATTGTGATTGGCATTGAAATAATATATTGAAACATTGAGCAATTAAATAATGGAAGAACATACTTTAATGTAGACATGCATATTACTGTCAGAATTATATAGATTTGATGATTGTAAAGAATATGATTAGAATGATTTTGTACATTTAAGTAATATTGTGATTGGTATTAGAACTGTGTATTGAAACATTGAATAATGAAATAATGAATGATTATATCTTAATATAAATAGATGCAAAGAGTGATATATGGGAGGTAAGTTAAAAATGAACAGGATTTAAAGCACCAAAGTGGGCGAGAGATGTTGGATAGAAAGAAAATGTTTTTTAATAAAAGGGTGATATGCTTAAAAGTCAGAATAGAGACAGAAATAAGAGAAAGGGGAATATATACATTTTTATATAATAAAATAAAAGCAATAACAAGAGGGCAGCTGAAAAATTGAATAGTGGTATTATTATGTATGATCAAATAATATGGTGAGTGGTATTAGAGCAATATATTGAAACATAGAATAATTAAATAATCAAAGACTGTAACTTAATATAAATTAAGAAAGACTGTAACTGAATATAAATGTGTATTATTAGAAATTATATGTATGAAATATATAAGTTGGTTGAATGTAACAACTATAATTAAGATTATTAGTTTTATCTGTATCAAAATGTATGACACGCAGGTGCCACACTGTTCACACATTTATATGTATATGTAAAATAAAATAAAAAACTTGAAACAAAAAAACCCAAGTTCCTCGGAATCCTTCAAATTGACAAGCACACTGAACTCAAGAACAAAGTTAGAAGTAAATACATTATGAGAGTAGAAGACATTAAAGTCCAAACTCAGTGGAGGAAATATCACGAAGGCAAATCCAGCCATTAGATAAACAACTGGGATGGTAGAATGGACTCAAGTAGAACTAAAAAACCCTGGATAGGAAAATTAGATTAAATATATTATATATTTAATATACATTAATATATATTAAAAAATACCATGCACTGCAGATAATAACAAGGGAATGACTAAGAGCAGGAAAATTGAAGAAAATTGAAGAAAGAATCAGAGGGGTTAATTTTGTCTACACGAAACTAAGCCTTAATGCATACAAAGCCAGAATTGAGAAGACAGCAAGAGGCAGCAATGGACACCTCTGCAAAGAAGCTGAAGAAACAGTTGCTGTAAGAAGATCACACAGACTGACTACAGATAGTTGCATAACAAAATGGCATTCAAATATGTGCAAGATGTACCATTTGCCTGCAAGCAAGGAACCATTAAATAGATAAAGTAATAGAAAATGAAGAAGTGCTCTGGGACTTTACAATTCAAACAGACTGGCATCCATCACAAAACACCCCAAGTTTAGCAATTGTTGAAAAGAGAATCTGGATAGTGGACATGGCAGTACCTGGAGAAAGCAGAATAGAAGAGAGAGAACTGGAGAAAATCATAAAATACTAAGACCTGTAAATGGAAGTAGAATGACTATGGCAAAAGAAAGCATAGATAACACCAATAGTAACAGATACCTTCGTGCAATCCTAAAACATCTAGAACACCACATGGCATTGACAAAATCACCACCAGTCAATTGCAGAAGACACAGTTACCTGGAACAGTATGCCCCTCCTGCCAATGCAAGGGGAGTCAGCCAATCCCATTGGGGTGAGACGTTTCCTCAGGTAACCTGGACGTATGCTATAAAGGGTATAAAGGTATAAGCTAACACCTTGAATTTGATCCGGAAGCAAACAGGCAATCTGCTTCATGGAGTGTTATGAGGGCCACCATAGGACCCCCAAGAACTGTCTGCGCAGCTGCACTGTATGTAGCTATAGCTTCCAAATACTCTTCAAGGGTAGCCCCATGTAGAGTGTGTGGCAGTAATCCAGATGAGAGATGACCAAGGTCTGAGTGACTGGGTGATTTTATTTAATTTTACCTAGAATGCTGTATAATGTAGAGTCTGGTTTCTGAGTTCTATATTACTTTAGGTACCAATGGTAAATTCCTCAATAGCTCAATAGACCTGATAAGGTCTACTTTTCAAGTTAGAGTTTTTACTTAAGTTTTAATTCAAAGCTATCAATTATTCAGAGAGGATGTACTAGTATTTGCAGAAAGATCCTAAACCACAGCTACCTGCCCTATAAATGGAACAGCTGCTGCCCTAAGTGGAAAGAAATTCAGGAAAAGTCTGTGTGGAATACAGACAGCTGGTTTATGCAAGTGGATCTTTATAATATGCTGCAGATACCCCAGTGGTGTTACAGCTAGAAAATATAATATAGAGCTGTCCCACCAGCTCAGAGCAAATATTTCAAAAGAACAGGATGGTATTTACAAAAGATCTAAACCAAAATGAAATCAAATTGAAGGACAGTCCCCAGGGGAAGACATGCCTCTTCCCCAAGAGCACCAAAGGGAAAATGGACCCTGCTTTGCAGGGGAGAATCTACAAGAATATTTCAATTTGCATCCAAAGTAGGCAGGGACATTTTCAAAGAGACATAGCAAACTAGACTAGAGCATATGGATATTGCAAGGGGACAAGACCTTTCCTTTTTTATTTTTTCTAGGGAAAAAAATACAGAGCCAGTTAGCAGGCTCTTAGCAGTCTACTTTGACAGCAGTAAGATGGACTAGAGGAATGGAAACACTTCACTGCTAACCATTCCCTGAGCATTAACTGCAGGATGTACCAGGAAAATGGACCATCAATCAGAGGCTTCACCCTCAGTTTTAGTCCTTATTCTGCTCTTGTTACACATTAGGAGGTTTCATTTACAAAGGAAGCAATCAGCAGGAAATTGTCAGCTGACTTCACTTTGACTTTTCCACCAGTTCTAAAAATGTTATGTCCAGGATGATGCCAGTTAGAGCTGGGACTAGAGAAGCAGACATTCAGGGTGTCACAACAGGAGCTAAAAGGAGGATTGTTGTAAGCAGCCGTTTATCCTTTTGCTGTTTGTCTACAGGGTGGCAATGCATTATATTACATATACTTCCTATCAAAGAAACATGCCCTGATTAAATGGAGAATATTACACTGAAGCTATTATTACCTCATAGATCCCCCCTTTTGTTGTTGTTGTTGGTCTTATATCTCTCTTTCTGCTTTGTAGTTTTCAATGGATTCACAGATTATTGATGAGGTTCGGGTGCAACCCCTATCCCTTAGTGGATTTTACCAGTGTAATGAAGTGGTTAAAACATTAGGCTAGAAACTGAGAAACAACAAGTTCCAGTCCCTAGAACCTTAGCCCAAAGGTGATCTTGGGCCAGTCTTTCTCTGAGCCCTAAGAAAGAAGCATTGGCAAACCACTTCTGAAAATCCTTGACAAGAAAACTGCAGGGATTTGTCCAGGCAATCTCTAAGAATCAGAATCAATTGAGGGGAAAAGGTAAGATCACTCCTGAGTATGTTTTACTATTGGAGCCTACATTTATCCTGGCAGAACATAGTTATTCTGGTCTTTGATCTTTGACTGTAATAAACTTGATTTGTTAGTTGCACATAGTATTATTCCAATAAACTATTCAGTAAACAGATGTTTACAGATCAAAGATGACAGGAATGTTAAGAGATGACTCCAGTAAAGTAACTAGCAAAAAGAGCTGTTGTTTCATGGATTAAATTATCTAAAATGGCAAAATGTGACTCTGACTAGCTACGCTCTTCCTAATCTGCTCTTCAGAGGACACTTTCCAGCATTAAATCTGGGAGTGTTTGAAATCTGTATTCTGACCAAAGTTACCATGTGGTGAATATGATATATGTTGTCACTCCTATCTTCTTTTTCATCTCCTCTCCTTTTTCAATATCAGCTAGGGTATCAGTACTGACTAAATCAAAATATCTTCATCATGGGTGTTGATTTCCCCCCATTCAATTAGATTGCTAATGCGACTTCTCTTTTTGAGCAAATGATCTCTTTACTCAATCCTCTAATTGCAAGCTTTATTTTTCCATAAATGCTTTCTTCTCAGAAACCCATGATAGCTGTCCATTCTACCTCCACTAAATGTTCTTTATATACCATCATGATGTGAGAAGATTTGGGCCTCCATCTGTTGTTGAAAATATGATTTGCTGAATATTGTAATAGTTGTGGGTGTGCACTACAGAGGCTGGTGTGGGCTCATCTACTGTTGCTTTTGGATGTAGGAGGGGTAGAACAAGGTCAGGGACACATTTTTCCCTAGCTGTGCATGGACTGAATGACACTGTGCCAAAATTAGAATGATGATGGAGGAGGAGGAGGAGGGAGGAGGAGGAGGAGGAGGAGGCAAAAGCCTCACACAGCCTACTGGGTGACTTTGGACAGCCATTGCTTCTTAGTTAGATAAAATGAGGAATGAAGAATCACAGCCAATCATATGTCCTTTCTCAGGGAGTGAATGAAAATGTAATTAGAAAGTCAAGGCTGTGGCTGTAGTACTCTTGTAGTAAAGTATCCTTGGCTTGCCTCCATGGGATGAGAGAATTGAAAGTGCTATTGATTATATTATGTCTTGTTTACAATGTTCTTATTGCTATCAGACTAGATTGGACTGCACCACATTATTCCAATGGGGGGCGGGGCGCACAATAGTTCTCTGTACTCTATCATGTTTTGTTTATAGAAGAGAAGCTAAAGAATAAACTTCTGAAGTGCCTTGTTTGTCAAACAATATGATTAAAATCACTTTAATGAGACACTTTCCTTCAGTGGCCAGAATAGTTTGAAAGCAAATGAATTATAGTATTTCATAAAGTAAAAAAGAAAATGCCTTCAGTGCTGTATTGTATTGTAACTGCAGGAGAGATGCTCACTGATGCTTGGCTTCAAGATATATGGAGGAAACAAGGCTGGCCCGACTTTCAAGAGTGAAATGTTGAAAAGAGTGTGCTGTTTTTAATCGATCATGGGGTATGTAGAATGAAACAGCTCACACAGATTTCCACTTATATCTAGAGGATATTCTTTACATTAATACATTTGTGTATCAAGCAGACTGAGTAGAGGAGGCAAAATCAAGAGAGGGGACTATAGATTCCTAGTTGCCTGTACATCTTTATCCTTGTCTAATTCCCATCCTTTTTTCTTTCCTCAATACTACTTTTCTTTTGTATGCATGATCTCATGCATTTTGTGACCTCTATCTCCATGCCACACCATCAGAGGTGACAATATCAACAATAATAAAAGCTTTTGATGTCTCAAAGTCTCGATCTTGCCTGGCTGTTATATACATTTTTAAATGCCCAGGGGATTTAAAAGGAAACTAAACAACACAGGAGGTCTGGCATTCTGAACTTTCAAGTGGGAACACTTCTTAAGCATGAATGAATCAAAAGGCCACATGCTCGGCAGCAGCAGAGGGAAGGGGAGACACAAAAAAAGATTTGATGAACATGTTATACTTGCCCCCTCCCTATTACCCTTTCTCTCATTGCTCTCCCCCCTTGTACTTTATCCAGTAATCAAAGGATATTCTGAGCCTCTCAAAAGCCATCATCCGTCATTGAAAATGAAATGGAGCACATCTTCTTCAAAGCTTTTACAGAAGTAATCATTGTAGAAGCAAGAGGAAAGGAGAGAGAGAGAGAGAGAGAGAGAGAGAGAGAGAGAGAGAGAGAGAGAGAGAGAGAGAGAGAGAGAGATTTGAATGAGTGGTAAGAGTAGAGAGCCTAAACATCTGAATACAAAGTTGATGATAATATTCTCAATTTCATTTTGTAAGAGAAAAAGAAAACCATAATTGGATATTCTTGTCCTGAGAAAGGATATAATAGCTGCCTTGATGAAATTTTCTCTGTTTCAGATGAGTTAACATAGATCCTGGAATCTACTACAATAATGCATTCAAAAATATTTAGAGAAAGAAAATAATAATTACCATTTTAAGTCTGAACCTTCTTACTTCTTGGGTTTCCTTTTATAATTCTTATTTGTTATTTATAATTGTTATTTCTGTTTATTCCTTAAGAACAATGAATGAAGAAAGCAACTTCTTTTTTTTGTAAAATGTATTTTGCCTCATAGAGCTCTGCAAAGTACAGATTATCATTATGACCAAAACATTAACACAAATGTATATGTGCATAGGCCTTTGAATGTTGATTCCTGGTGACTGCCTGGACAAGTTGGTGCTATTTTCTTGGCAAGATTTTGGAAGTGGTCTGCCTTTGCTTGCTTCCTAAGGCTGAGAGAGAGTGACTAATGCAAGGTCACTTACTGCTTCATGCCTAAAGTGCAATTAGAAGTCACAATTTCCTGGTTTCTACCCTAATGTCTACAAAATCCAGACAAAATAAAAGTTAAAGGAAATTCAACCTGGATCTGCCCATTTGGAGACTGTCAAATCCCAGTAAGGCAGAGTTCACTTAAATAGTGTTTCTGTTGTTGTTAAGACTACATGCAATATATATAATATCTATTATCTAACAAATGCTTCATGAATTCAATAAAATAAAATAAAATAAACTGTTAGGTGAATGTATTTTCTCCAGAAAGGTACACTGCACTACTTGTATGTTATTGTTTATGACTGGTGTAATACAATGTTCACATAGGAAGATATCTTGCATATGGAATTATAAAAATACTACTGTTTGCACTAATACAATTTGGACATTATGAGGAGACTAAAGATTTTAAGCAGAAGAAAAAAATAAAAAGTATCAATTAATACTGGGACTTACATAATGATACAAAACACTGTAACAATAGAAATATTAACATTTATTTTTGAAGAATGGAGCTAGAAGTCAACTTCAATATTAACTTCAATATTAATACTATATGATATGAGTAACAATGTTTCCTTCTATAAATTGTGTCTAAAAGAAGTTAATTAAAGAATGACAGATATGGAAAAAATTTATCTGATAAGATAGATAAAGTACAAAATGTGGAACTACAAATGACAGGCCAAGGGAATGAGGAAACTGGCTTAAGTTGTTAAAAATATAAATTCAAATGATAAACTAAGAAAGGGACCTGGAAAATGTTTTCTTACTGAAATACAAAAGAAGCTTAATAAAACCTTCAAGAAATCTGGGCAATGGGATAAAGAATTTAAAGAAATAAAATCCTATGAGATTATTTGATTGAATTAAAATGTTATTGATTGAAATAAAACTGTTAGAAGTAAAAGGAAGGAATATAAAGTTGGTTTATTTGATCAAAGTTAAAATAAAACATTTTATTGCAATGTTCTAGTAATGCCTTATGGATTTTTTGCTGACATGAGAATTGAAAAGCTGATACTATATGGATGTTTTTAAAGATAACGGATAGGATATGTGATGAACAGACCTCTTTTTAATCTTATAGTATAAAGTTATTAAATGTATTTATACATTTAATGAGTTGAAATCACATTTTATCACTTTTTAATATTTCTTTTATTATATTCTCATTTCTTTTTCTTCTTTCTTGTTTTCCTTGTACTTTTTAGTTTTTATTTCCATTCTCTTCTCTTTCTCTAAATTTAGTTTGTATTGGTTTTTTACTATTGTAATTAAAATTCTTAATAAAAAGTTATGTTTTTTTTAAAAAGAGTCATAGTATTTTTATTTCTTCTTTTTCCTAGTTCTTCCAACTCTTAATTAACTCCATAACCTTAATTATCTAAAACAACTTGCAGTTTTACAAACTAGTATGCAGACTCTGATAGGGTATAGTATTTAACTTCATAACTATACACAAACACAACCAGACACATACTGGCTGCTTTAGATAGTTCAAGGGAAAGCCAAAAAAGTCAAAAGTCCTTCTCCACTTTTCTTTCCAAGTCAAAGTTCAAAAAGAAAAATTCTCTGTCAAGATGTGGATGGAGGAATCTACCAAATTGGCTGTTAGTCATGGGCAGGCATGACGAGATTGTAAGGGAAAGGCTCAGGGATCTCCATGGGAGGAAGCCAGACTGGTCAACAGAACACAACTTCTACTACACTCTACTACAGCACACTGTATATACTGAATCCAGAACATTAGTTCTACGAAAAGATACCCCAGATCCCTTTAAGCAGAAAATGGAGCTTAAAAGTGGGATTTGCCATAGACATAAAGCAATTGAAATGAAAAACAATGATAAACAATTTCTGACCACAGCAGAGTAGTTCATTGCAGATGTTCCTGACAGCCCATTTTTTACTTCATAACAAAAGAATAGTATTTGGCCTTTAAAAAAATATATGCACAGGCATAACTGCAAAGACAAGGAACATATTATTTATAAGGTCAAGAAATATATTATTCCATGAGTATCACCGAACCTAACTTTGCAAGAATGCTGAAAATCTCCATGAGAAAATTCTCCACTGAAATATGAGGGGATCAAAAAAAAACTGAAATTAGTACAAAGAAAGAATTATTTTCTTTAATTTATTGTATAAATATTCAAATAAATGTATAATTTAATGAGGCAAGTCACTTTTTCATTAAACTCAAAGAAAAGATTTCATAACTATAGATTCTATATAAGAGCATGGAAACTTTACTGTAAAATTTAATTTCCCAGTAACAATGAATATAAACAGCTTAAACTGCTTCAATTTATTTCCAATTCATGGTAGTCCCATCAATTGCAATAGGTCCATTTAATATTCATATTCATTAGCACAAACAAGTCTACTTTTCAGTTAGCCCAAGGAAGTTGTATGCCAAAGAATAGTGATTGTAAAGACTGAGCTTGGAGCTTATTTCACTTGTTCTGTTTCAGCCTTGCAATGAACAATTC
Source organism: Pseudoxenodon macrops (assembly GCA_032467955.1). Lineage (NCBI taxonomy): Eukaryota > Metazoa > Chordata > Lepidosauria > Squamata > Pseudoxenodontidae > Pseudoxenodon > Pseudoxenodon macrops. The sequence continues at coordinate 68,647 of JANHFT010003542.1, forward strand.
ATATTTAATAAGTTTTAGTACACTGATGGCGAACCTATGGCATGCGTGCCACAGGTGGCATGTGAAGCCATTTCTGAGGGCACATGAGGTGTTGCCCTGTCAGCTTCAGCGCGCCAACTGAGTTTTGGTCTTGATTTTCGGCCATTTTTCACCCTCTGGAGGCTTCAGG
>JANHFT010003542.1:68915-93048 GCA_032467955.1 Pseudoxenodon macrops
AGCGGAGGCAAATCTCCGCTAATGGTTCTATAGAACCAAACCAAACCGGCAGCAACCCACCTCTGATGTATTTTATATGACAGATATCTTTCCCCAGTTGAAATAGATACTAATGTTTGTACAAGAGAGCTTGTGGAGCTGCTGACAAAGATGAGCATCTTTGGAAGGAAATCTGTTTTGAATCTTTCATGAATCATGCATTTTTTAAAAATGAGTCCCCACCTCTTGAATTTGTTGGAACAATATCCATCTCCCTTTGGTTTTGTGACAGATTCTAAGGGTATTAGCCTGACTGAAAAGAGAACTTTTACTTCTCAGGAGACAGGCATGTATATTCCACTAACACATTTATTGACTGGGAATATGGGTACACTTTATGGTGATCCTTCTCTCCTGAAAGACAGCAATGTCAGTTCAGCATCCATGTACATCAGCTAACTCTGTTAGGATCCTGAGTGACATAATCTATATTGATACTCTGTTGAGTACAGGTAATTCTCAATTTACAAACATTCATTTAATGATATTTCAAAGTTACAACACTGAAAAAAACTGACTTACAACGCATCCTCACACTTGTGACTGTTGCAGTGTTCCTACAGTCAAGTGATCAAAATTCAGTTTCTTGGCAACCAACATGTATTTTTTATGGTTGCAGTGTCCTGGGGTCATGTGATCATCATTTGCGACCTTCCCAGCCAGCTTCTGACAAGCAAAGTCAATGCAGGGATGGGGGAAGACAGATTTGCTAAACAACCCTGTGATTTACTTAATAACTACAGTGATTCATCTAACAACTGTGGCAAAAAAGATTGTAAAATAAGACGTGACTCACTTAACCATTGCCTTGCTTAGCAATGGAAATTCTGGTCCCAATTGTGGTAGTAAATTGTGGGCTACCTGTACTCTTTTGTCTTTCATGTTTTAGAGAAATGCAAACCTAAATGACTGTCCTTAATCTGACATTTTCCATCACCCGTAGCTACTTAGCCAAGCAAAGATCAGAATATAACATTTAGTCTGTGGATTGCTTTGCCAGTGATCTCTCTCTGTGTGTGTGTGTGTGTGTATGTGCATATGCCCCTTTGTTCAGCCAAGCCTTTTCTTCTTCTTACCCTGTTGGAGTCAATTCTTGCCCTTGATGTATAGACGGGTGGAGGAATATTAAATGCCTGAGGGACAAGATATTCTTCAGCATCCATCATGTCTTCCAGGTCTCCCTCATCCAGCAGATTCTGGAAAAATTTGCTGTCATTTGGGCTTGGTAGCTTCATGCGATCATCACCCTGTACAATGTCCCATTGATAGAAAATTAAAAATGATTAGTCTGATGATCACATCAACCATCTATCTGCTTGGCTGACAGAAATCAATCTTGTTAGTTATCACTGGAGGTTTTAAACCGGACAACGATTTGACTAGTTTGGTATAAAACTCCTGTTGTGAAGAGGCAGTTGGGCTAGAAGACCTGTGATGTCCCTTCCAGTCTTGTGATTCTGTGATTCTATGAACATAGATATTATATTTTTCATACTTCTCCTTATTGAATGCCCTTATTCTTTCCACAAAAAGCAAAAACAATTAAAAAATATTTGATAATATTATTTCCTAAGTATTAAGATTATGTCAATGCCAAATCAAAACCTTGTATTTAAACTGTTTTACCAATAAAAGTATTATGGAGAGGGGTATTCCCAGCAAGAGATGATGAAATGTTACTACTTTCCTAAAATACAACTATTGCAATTTGAATTATATACCTGACTGTACAGAAACGAAGCTTGTAACAGCCTCGTAATGGATGTTTGTTTTCTATACCAAAGAGAACCAATGTTTAGTAGCTTGCAGAAGTCTATTTATGGGAAGGGAAAAGTAAACATCTTTACTCTATAGTGGGAAACCTGTTTTGCAGATTAAGTCTCTAGCATCTCCAGTGAAATCTACTAATAGATGTTGGAGAAAATCTTTGTCTGAAATCTTTGAGGGACGCTTCCATTCAGTTTACTTTTCTTAGCTAAATAGCAAATAATTAATGTCATGTAGGGCACTTTCTTCATCCCATTAGAATTATTTATCAAGGCTTCTTGGTTTAAAGGAATATAATTCTAATAGGTAAAAGTTAATCTGATTTCTCACCTGAATTTTGAATAAGATAACTTTTTTTTTGTTTGCAAAGTAGGAAATCTATTATTCTAGCAGTGGGCTTTTGACTGTCTTAACTTTCTTTTCTGTGTTCCTTGGGGACTCTTGGGATTGCTGAAACTGTCTTTATCTGTCACTTTATCTGATATCATCTTGCTCCCAGGCCTCACTCTTTATCTTTTGAGGTGCTGGAACAGAAATGCTAACTTTGGGGAATGTGTAGAATATATGTTACTTGAATCCAAAATTGAAAGTGTTCAATCTACCAGCCATTCTTGATGTATTTTAACAATTCAGTATGCTGATATTCAGGCTTTTCATTTAAACTAATCTGTACTAGCATTGACCAGAACAGCCTCTAAAGGAGGAAAAAAATATGTTCTTTTTAAAAAACTTTAATGCACATTATTTCCAGTGTTAAAAAGCTTTTGCTAAACAGTAATATATATATTTAATGGCTAGCTTCTTATTAATTAAAATATTCATTATATTGCTGCTGTTAATGTTTATAGAAGAATCTGATATACAATATTTATGAAAAAAATGAGTGCATATGCTAATTGTAAGATAAGTACAAATATAGCACATCCAGAACATCCTTAGATAGAAACAAGTGTTTTCATCTTGCTAGAAGCATTCTGTGGTCATTCCAACCATCCTCAAAGTATCCCAATCTTGAAAGATTCCTGTTTTAAACTCAAAACTATTAATGGATGTAGAAAGAGAAATTGGATGAGAATTAAAATATTTCATCTTACTGCATTATGGGGCAATCTTTGTTGTTCTTCCTAATGATAAAATAAACACAAAAATAGCACAGGAGAAAAATTACCCACCATAATTAGCTCTTCAGCTGAGGCAGGGAAAAGGGGGTTTGCTGACCTAATACATATTTGTAGCTAACCTTAGTGTAGCTAACCTTGGTGAGGCAAATAAACATGTAATGTTTGCGTCGACCAACCTCACAAAGGTGCGTCGACCAGCTTCACAAAGGTGAGCATATTCAGATGCCATGGTTTGAGTTACAAATATATCTTACATTATATAGAGGATATTTTGAAAGCATTATGATTGGCAGAATTATTAAGGTATTTTTTTGCAATTGGTTTTTAACGCAAAATGGCATGTTTCATTTTCTACTAAATAGAAGTAACATATGCCCCAATTTATCTTCTTTTCAGTGACTTGAGAACACTTCAACTACTCCCAAAACTCAAAACTGTTCTGAAAATGCATAGGCATTTCAAAAATTGAAGGTAAAAAAACCCACAAAATGCTGAGAAAATGGTTGTATGCATATAGCCATTACCAGCCAGGAAGGGGCAGGAGGAGAAAGAAAAGAAGATTAACTCAGGCCACTTACTTGAATGACTAAATATCTTTGAGGGTCCCGAGCCATTCTAGAAAATTCAGCAGCCAGCTCCTTGAACTTGGGCCGACTGTCAGCATCAATCATCCAACCTATGGCCATGTGCAAAAAGAGAGAAAAAGTGCTTTTGCTATAAGACTTCCTTTTTTCATAAATGGTTAATTATAATAGTAATTATGAGACCACTGCAGATTAAGCAGTTATTTCTAAAACTCCTCAATTTGATCATGTTCTCAACTTTCCATTTTAAACATTATTATTCTTTACCACACTCTGCAAGTCAACATCTTATTTTTGAAAACCTCTTTCTGAAACTAAACACATTCAGTAGGCTCTGACTTGGTATAAACATTGGTAAAAGGTACAATGAATATATATGCATTTTTGCATATATATTTTCTTTTCTTTTTCGCTGTCCATTCTGCTTTACACATTATCACTGTAGTTTGTGATTGCCTGTGTTATCTGTTCTTTAAAGCATTTTAGTTATTTCTCTCTCTGCTTGTGGCTGAGAGCTATAATGTCCAACTTCTGAATCCCAGTTTGAGTCTGACAATTGGATGTTTAGTTCCAGCTGTTATGTAGATTTTGGTTGTCTCTAATATTCCCAACCAAGTACATCTTTTAGAATCTTCTTTATATTCCAAGGAACAAATATATTTAAAAATAAACATTTTTCAAAAGCATAAAGGTGACTAAACATGACAACATGAATATCCATGAGTTGTTTTTTTTAACTGAATTTCATGCCTGCCATCATTAATATTTCTGTGTATCTGTTAATGGTGACTATAGCAATAGCACTTACACTTATATATCGCTTCACAGTGCTTTATAGCCCACTCTAAGTGGTTTACAGAGTCAGCATATTGCCTCCAACAATCATGGTCCTCATTTTACCAACCTCGGAAGGATGGAAGGCTGAGTCAACCTTGAGCTGGTGAGACTCAAACGGCTGATAGTCAGCAGAATTAGCCTGCAATATTGCATTCTAACCACTGTACTACCAGGGCTCTTATATACAGCCTGGTTGCTATCCATGGCTGCTAGGGAAGCATTTACCATCCAAAGAAAGTTTCTTTTTCTTGTGTCTTAGAAAGCTTAGAAGAAATGGTTACTTTGCCCTACTTTTCTTCTGTAAGCCAAAGGGTACAAAGCATTACTAACAGATAGATTCTGCTCAGCAATAGGCCCTAACCTATCTTAGAGCAAGCCTAATTGAAGATAGCATTGACATGCCTACAAATCTGCCATTGTTCAAAAGGAAATCCAAATACAATGAGTCTTACCTGCTTATTTAAAATCTCCCTTCTTTGTTTAGTTGGAATGCTTGACTGACACCAAAGACAACTTGTGAAATTGCCTCTAATATACAATCATATCTATGTTCTCAGATATTATAGGATCACTCAGTGCAGTATAAAAATTCATAGGAAGAGATATGGATCCACTCCATATAGATTCATATTCCCAAACCATGATTATGCAATTAATTCCACCAAAAGAGGGATGAACAAATCATCATGAGCATTTTTCCTATTGCTCATAGCCTCTCTTATTTTAAATTAATCAAAAAATTATTAGGATAATTTTATTAAGGAAACTGTGGGAAAAAAGAATAATGAAACAATAGTGATGACAAGGCCTAATAATTTATTTTCAGAATCAGTATTTTTGCTATTTATTATCAATAAAACAATATATGTATTTGCACATTTCTAAAGCAGCTTACAATAAAAATCTTAGATTCAAATAAAAAAATTATTTCCAGTGCAAAATGTAAAATTCTGGTCTAGTTGGTCTGACATGAATAATTCAGACTTGATCTAAATCTTTGTCACCTGAAGTTTATGTCAGAAAAATCAATAAAAACATTTATTTGCCTACTGAAATTATATCAACCAGTATATTAAATAAAGGTTTTCTATGAACAAATAGTAACTTTTGTGGATGGATTTTCAATCATATGTAGCTCCACCTGCAGTCAGATATACAGCAGGCAACAAACAATTCATCATTGAAATGACAACTGAGTTGCAGTGTAAAGCTTCCAAAGGGAAAAATGCATTTATTTTTGTTACTTACAAGAGAATTCTAAAAGGTTTTGCTCTTGTGAAAGCAGGATTTAAATGTCTTGTATTTAAGTCTACTCTGAGAAAAGCAGATAGAAGAACAAAAGATGAGAACTTAACTGCTCCTAAGAGAACCCAAACTAAACTAACATTTATCACAGTTAATGGGGGCAGTTTACAGCCTCTACATTGACCATGATTTTGACTGACTCAAAGCCAAAATATCCCACATTAATTTTGGATGTTTTTGCATCTTCTTCATTCTCTGCACTATGTTCTTTTTTGACATTTGGGTTGATATCAATTATGGTTTTGCTTTTTTTAAACTTTCATGTGCTAAAGACTTGATTATCATCTAGCATATAATACCAGAAGTAGGAAGAATTCTTTTTTTCTCTCCTTTTCCTTATTCTTCTTCCACTTAGCCAGTATAAAGTTGATGCTTCCTATCCAATTGCTGTGCCCTGCTGCTACCACTCAACTCAAACCATTAGTGGAATCATCTTCTTTGTATCTTATGATAATGTTTTCACCTGTATATGTGAGCAGCAAGCCACATGGAAGAAATGGCTGTTTGTTAATCTCATTTAAATTAAACCAGAAATACCACAGAGTATTTCTTAATTCTTTTAAAATTAAAACTGGAGCTCCAGGATTTACATCTTCTAGCAGCTGAACAGTTGGGGAGGGGGATGTGCCAGGTGAGAATCCAGATGCACATATAAACAAAATAATTTGTCTCCAGATTCTCCTTGATTCTAATGTTCTCACAGAGATGCACTCTAGTTAGCATGACATATCAACATCTCTAAATGACTGGTTGTACAAAGGAAAACTATTTCCCCAATCTGGTTTCGCTTCATTCTACTTTTTATATTTTATTTTGAAACAATGTTAATCTCTTTATAACTTTTCATGTATGATTCTAGAACAACATGAAATGTTATCATCTAATAAACCAATTGTCATAGAAAAGGATGTCTGCAATGAATTTGATGCATGGCAATACTGTGTGATGTTATCAACTAACAATAAGGATTCAACTACCGTAGTGCAAGGCTGTTCAGTCAGATTCATCTCCTTGCAAATTTCAAGATGTTAATGTATATTATTTGAATATAATTTACATAACTCCTTCAATGATGCTTTTAAATGGCACACATTACTATAAAGGATTTGTGACAGCCAGCTGCAAGGGAAACCCTTTCAGTAAAACTTGCCCATCCAAAAAGCTAGACTCAAATTAAAGCTACTCACATTTCACCATTACCATGTAAACATCAATGGTGCAGATAGGAGGCTGCGGTAACCGCTCTCCTTTCTCTAACAAGTCAGGAATATCTCTTGTTGGGATCCCATCATAAGGCTTTCCACCAAAGGTCATAAGCTCCCAAATGGTCACGCCTAAAGCAAAAGTGAGAATTCTTAACAATATAGTCCAGGCATACCTGAAACACATAATCATTTCCCTGACTATAATATTGCATTCAATATTATAGGGGCAATTCTTGTTAAAAATATGCAAACAGACTTTTTCCACGAGTCAAAAGATAAAATAGAAGACAAGTGTCCATTCATGTATCACTTGGCATCCACCATCCCTCAAATATCTCTGCTTCTTTTACCCATCATTAGCATTTTCTTTGCCATTCCTTTCCCTTGAACAACCTTCCCTGACATGAATAATTGAGCTTTTGCATGTTAAATCTCCTGAGCACTTTTAAGCATTGCAGACGATGCAGGTGGATTGAGACCATAAATTTTGAAATCTGTATTTAATCTATCCTAACCTGAAACTGTAAGGCCATTGTCAAAATCAACATATAAAAATACATGAAACATATGTAAGGCCACTCTCTTAAGATCCCTTGGAAGGACTTTTCCTTTCTTGATCTTAGAGAAAGCTTAAATCTCAGAGAGAAAATCTAATGTTGGGTATCACTTTCTGATTCCTGGAAATCTTCTGAGGTTTTCTTTCCAACATTTTCTTTCCAACACTGTTAACACTTTCATGTTAAAAAAGACCAAAGGAAAGAATCCATCACAATCAATCAAAATTGTATTATGCTCAAAGACCACCAAAAGGAGAATGTTCAATTAAAAAGCATAAAAATACATGAGAGTATAAAACATAATTATTATAAAAAGCTAAAAAATATATAACTGAAATGCATATATAAAACAAAATTGTAAAAGGAATCTAAAAGGAGGGGTAGGAGCATTAGATGGCGGTAGGAGAGCATGAAGTCTGTATTTGCAGACTAAATCTATCACAGTAGAAAGCATTCTTAGAATGATGAACTAGATGCCCATTAAGACTAGTTTATGGCACAGGATATTATCTGATGGATTTTAAGCACTGCTGTGTAGAACTTCACAACATTACATGTTGTAACAGGATTAGTATCTGAAACAGAAGGGAGGTGTAGAATTGTCCTGTGTACCCTGTGCAATATTGGTGAGATGAGGCTAGTATGAATGTCTCTATAGTATAGGCACTAAAATTCCTCTTTGCATTTTCATTAGTGCAGTTCCCATGGGGTTTTCCTACTTTTGGCAGAATGAAGCAGGCTGTCCTGGGTATTTTAAAGTAGAAGACTTGCTCAATCTTCTGGTTATATATCCCCCAGGAATGGCTCTTGTGCCATTTGGCAAATGCCATGATTTTAGTTTTCTTATAATTCAACTGGTGTTCCTGGAAATATTGTATTAGGAAAGCATGTGAAAAAGCTATGGATACTCTGGATTCACGTAATCCCAACCTCCCATCTTTCCCCTTATCCTTATAAATGTACAAGTTAACATTGCTGGCTCATGAATTAGTTCATAAAGAAGATTCTCCCATTTGGCTGTGGTGTCAAAGTATCAGATGGAGAGGCCAGAGTAGTGGGACCAGTTGAACAGGGAAAGAAAAGTGAAGCTCTTCCCATCCACTTCATCAGTCTTTTCACTTGAGCTTTGCAATTACTGGTGGTCCATCATCATGACACTCCACAATGGAGGATAAGAGTGCCCTGTTCAAGGTTGGAAACATCTATGCAATGCCAGTCAATTTAACCCCAAAAGCTTAAAAGTTGAATACCCATATTTTGCCATTACAAAACTCTGTAACTCTATAAAACATAAATTGAGACATACAGTAGGAAGCAGTACAAGGATTATCAGAGGCCAGGAAAATATAATTTGAAGTGAGTGAATGCTGAGAAAATTACTAAAGAGGCCAAAGGGAGGGAGGAGGGAGTAATTGCTATTTTTGGTCTCTTCGTAAGTAAGTAAATAAGCAAACAAAGTTGACCTAAAATTATTGCTTTTCTAATTCAGAGCATCAGATGTTATTAACCACATTTCCATTTATTCATAACAAATCAGACCTATATCTTTTTTTGGCTTTATTTTAAAGATAATTTAAAATATGTCATTAAGCAAGGAGGTACATCTTACAAAGCATCATATCTAACAAGCTGTCACATTTAACTTCCAGAAGCAACACAACCACATATACATAAACAAACACGCACACTCGGATTTCTACAAATGCATATAATACATTCATTATTCTTCTTTCTCTAGCATTATTAACTATACTTTGCTCGGATTTATTGAGTTCCACTGTACACCATCCTCAAGTTAGAGGTACAACATGCAAGCCAGGAAGAGAGAAAAGCCTGATCTGGAAAGAGTCCGGGTGGAGTGAGGGTGGAAGACCCTCCCCATAATAGATAATGGATTGGTGTGAAAAGGATAGCCTGTTAAGAAGAAAAGACCAGGTGCCAGGGGCTCTTTGTGAGATAATGTTTGCTGTGAATAGAAAGTGTAGAAGGTAGAGCAGGAGATATTGAATACTGCAAGAGTCAAGAAAAGGGAAAAGCAGAGGGAAAAGGCTTCTTTCTCACAATCAGAGGAATCACAGAGATGAGGAGAAGCTGACCTGGGATAACAAACATCCTGCCTTTCTGAGATAAAGCAGGAAAAGAGCCTACTGTAAAAAAAGAGAGAGAGAGGAGGCTGACCAAGATATGCCATGTTTCTTTTGGATTTTTTTTCATTCTCAATATATTGACATAGGGCACATGAACACACAGACATTTAGTATAAATTTAGTGTAAAGGCACACAAATCTGCTTATTGACTACAATGTATTTTTGTTTCTCAGGCTTTCCCATTAGGGATTACCTCTTCAGGATTGGAAAAAAGTTTTGACAGTTTGCATATTGGTAAAACATTGCCAGCTTTTAATGAGAACACATTAGGGAAAGAAAGCAATCATTTATTATAATTTATTCATTTCTGTTCTTGCCAAATGCCTCTTCTTTCTGATGGATCTTTGATTCCGTATTGCTCCAGGCAATGCCATTTCCTGTGCAGTTCCATCACTCAAGGGATGAATACTGCAATTTGAGGCAAAGTTACAGGCCACCTGTATCTGGCCTTCGCTAGTAAGCTTGTCTCCTTAGAAGGCTCTCCTAATTTAAGAAGTTCCAGTGCCTTCTTTAAAAAAAATCCCAAATGTGCATCTCAACGCTCATCATTTGGAAAAATACTTTTTAAAAATTGTTGTTGTGCCTTGGAGTCAGTGTTGGTTTGTGGGTTAGTCCCTGAAGTGTTCTTGGCAAGGTTTCAGATGTGGTTTGCCCATGCCTGATTCATAGAAAACTGTGAGAGAGTGACTGGTCCAAGGTCATCCAGCTAGATTTGTGCCCAAGGCAGGACTAGAACTCATGGTCTTGGGTTGCTAGCTTGATGCCTTAATTACTACAACTGAATGGGTTCAAATAAGGATTAAAAGCTTTCTTTCTTTTTGTCTGTCAGTTAGCTCCCACCCACAAGTCTCATGGTACCTGTATTCTCTATATTTTCTGGAAGAAGGCAATGAAGTTGCCACAGGCACTGATTCCACCATGCCAAAATAACTCAGAAATTAGTTAGATTTGGAGAGACTGGTTCCTCTGCTCTGCTGGAGGCAACTTGAAGTACCTCTCAAACTCCATTTTGTGGAGACAGCTATACAGCACCTACTCTGTAAATGCACCTGGATGCAGGTGTCAGCATTCCATTGAATTTTTCCCTCCTCAAAAGTCCTCTGGACAAAGAATTTAATGAAGTCCATGGTAGGGAAAAATATAAAGGTTCACCTTCTCATTGCTGACATGTCAGTCCAGGTTGAACTCTAGTAGTATTAAGAAAAAAATGCTGTATTCTACATATTTAAAATAATGCACTTAGACAAATGGCTGTGACTGTCCTGTGTGGAGCCACAGCTATCCAAGCTCAACTCTGATTTGCTTCTTTCCTTTCTAATTTTCTGAAAAGGCTTTCCTGAGGCTTCTTTTCTTCTTGTACTGAACTGACAGTCCTTTGGATGTCTTGTTATTCAGGGCAGGACTACACATTGCTCAGCCAATAGGAATTCATTGCTGAATCCCTGTACCTTCCCATTATCAGACTCACAGAAAAAACAACAGGAACAAATAAAGGAATTTGCAATAAGAAGCAAGAATAGAATTTAAATTGTAATAATCCTAAATTAAATTAAATTCAATTCAGAATCCATTTTTACAGAAAAATTAAGAACTGTCGTCAAAAATAAAATAAATAAAATAAAAAAGTAAATGTGTTATATGTACATATTCTTTCTTCACACCCATCTGCAAGCTAAACATAAGATGCTGATCTTGTTTACACACACTGAATGCAACAAGGGAGCTATTGTTCCAGGGTAGTATCCAACAAAGTTGCTCCAAATATAATAGCAGCACAATTATTAACATGGGAAAGACTCAGTTTCCTCCATTTGACTTATAATTATGAGGTTTAAAAATGTGCTTTCTTGATGTATGATACAAAGAGCTCTTCCAGATAAAGACTTCCTTTTGATTTTTAATCACACAGTACCATAACCACTGCATGCAACTGAATTACATTTCTATTCCAGTCCCATTTTAGCCATGGATACAAATTTCAATACTGCCAATCAAGTTTTTCTTGAAATGGGAAAGTATTGCTATTTTGCACTTCATTTCTGTCTCAGCCAGATGCTGACTTCTATCAGTGCCCTATCACTGCGTATTATTTTTGGAACATCCCCATTCTTCCTGTTCCTTCTTGGATGCAATCAAGTATCATCACTCTGTATAGCCTCACTCTGCTCCATGCTCTCTTCCCCTCCTTCTACCAAGCATTTTTGGGGTGGTAGAATCTGGCCTAATTACAGAGTAAATCTCCCCTTCCCCTATTTTACTATGACTCCTATAGGTATGAGCCATGGTAGTAACAACCCACCTGTTTTCTTGTTTAAAAATGCCAATTCTACTTCACATAGAATACACCTATTTTTAAATTTTGTATTTATTTTGTCAAGCACGTATTAGATAACAAATACCAATATAAACATGGTTATTAATACATGAAATGGATATGAATAAATGGAGCCATTAGGACAGGGACAATAGGCATGTTGCTGCACTTATGCCCCTTACAGACCTCTTAGGAATGGGGTGAAGTCAACAGTAGATAGTTTAAGGTTAAAGTTTTGGGGTTTTGGGGAAGAAACCACAGAGTCAGGTAATATATTCCAGGCATTGACCACTCTGTTGCTGAAATCGTATTTCCTGCAATCAGGTTTGGTGCGGTTTATCTTAAGTTTGTATTTATTGTGCGTTTGTGTATTGCTCGTATATCCAATACGTATATTTTCTCATAGCAAGATGTACATCTCTACAAATAAAACCCTGAGTTAGCAAAGCATTTTAAAGATACCAAGTTTCATTAATGTCAACAACAGTGATCAGAAGAATGGATAATGAGAAGAGTTTAGACTAGTGTTATTGGTTCTCTTCAAGTGTACTAACAAGGTGATACTGCAGTGTTCCAAGTTCCACTATCTGCCAGCACTGAGATAGAAAGAACTAGGTTTGATTAACTGAAAAGCTACAAGTTCTACATATAATATGATCATATCAATCACATTTAATATTAGTGTATAGCTGAAAATAATGAAGACAATGAAGACGAACCTCAAGTGAATTTTAAACTGGATTTAGAAGAATAGATAATGAATAAGCTCAAAGATATCCATGGGGAGAGAGGGCTAGTCACAATCAAAGCCCCAACAGTTTTTTACTTCCATTATTGCACTTTAACTTTTTTGATCCTCTTCCCCCAGAAGATGCCCATGGATCAGATGGTGGTTTGCAAGATAATTTGTCTACATATCTTTATTGACTGAACTGATATTCCAAACTTCATAGCAAATTATATGCATGTGGAGAGGTGAGCGGGAGAGAGAGAGAGAGAGAGAGAGAGAGAGAGAGAGAGAGAGAGCATTTGATAAAGAGCTAGTCTTTTAATAAAGAAGGAAAAAGGCTTACAGCCAATTTAAAAAAAAACCTATGTATACTGAAAACCCACATAGGAAATAAACGTAATAGTCAATAAATTAAAAGTAGGATAGTAGCAGCCATGTATTATTAAGCTATTCAGTGTTATAACACTAAACAGATTTGTTGTTTCTCATTTAACAGGCACTAGGAATAAGGCTGTGATTTAATAAAGGTATCCTAATAGTAAGTCCCAATGTACTTCGGTTTACCTATGAGCAAAGTTAAATAGGAAGAGGCTACAAATCCAGAGTTTAGAATAGATTAAAAGTTCATGTTGGACAGTTTTCCAGAGTATAATTAACCAATGCCAATGAACATAGCCAGGTTGCAAAATGAAGCAATAATAGAAGGGGCAGAACAGATGAGCAATTTAAACCACAATGATAGCTTTCTTAGCTACAGAGAATATGAAATTAACTGCTTTGGAAAACAGTTGGATAAAATATTGGAGAAAACACATTGCCTCTGATGAGACTTCAGCTACTATAGTGGAATATATTATAAAGGATGGTTGTCATTTTTTTGCATTAGTGCATCAGAAGTATATAGCTTCTTAAAATTCAATTCTGTTTAACGAAAGGGGCAGATAAATCATTGAACAAGTTGTTCAAGTGGCCAACAACAGGCACCATTAAAATTAGCTTGACATTCTAGTTAATTACATTAATTAACTTTTTTTATAAAGGAAAGGTTGCTTGTGAAATTCCCATGCTAGGTTTTCCAGCTTAAAGCTTAATCCTCCAAGCCTGTATTTATTCTATGATGTGATAATTTATCAATTATGGGATAAAACTCTTCTATTTCTATAAGATGGTAACATCATCATCCCAATATGCATATATTTAAACATATAAACGTTGAATATAAGAAATGTTAACTTATGATACACAGTAATTTTTATATATTCAAAGCTCAGTAAGAAAAATATTCATTGTGAAACCAATGTAGGACAAGAAGTGGCAGATTAATATCAGTCATGAAAGACCAGGATCACACCTGAAATTCCAATTAAACATATTTACTATTAATCTTGCCAATGCACAAGAAGCCAATTCCTTGCATATCCAGAACCCAGGAAAACATCTTTCACTGCATCATTTGAGACAGCAGTTCTCAAAGTGTTATTTGGGAACATCCCCAAAACCCTTTTATGGGATCCACAAGGTCAAATAATTAAATATTTGAAAATTTCTCAGCTTTAATTTCTAGTACAGTAAATATTGATATATATATTTGAATAATCCTTGACTTTTGTCCATAATTGCGGATGGAATTGTGGTTGAGTCATTGTGGTCATAAGTCAAGGCATCCATATGATTGAAAGTAATTTCCCAGCCTTTTTTGCAGTGATCATTAAGCAAATGCCATGATAATTAAGCAAATTACTTTTTTTGCTAGAAACTGGCAAAAAACATAGTGAATTACAGTTGTGTGTCAATTCTCAATCATTTTTAAGAATGTAAAGGTTTGAGAACTGCTGCTCCAAGATATGCTTAATGGGGAAAATTAAGACACACAAATCTAGACAATGGTAATAAAATAAATAGGTCATAAAATGGTCTTAACAAATAAATACAATGTTATTATTTGCAGAATATAATTCAATATAGATTTTATTTTACCATAGCTCCAAACATCTGTCTGGTGTGTGAATTTCCTATAATGTATACACTCAAGAGCCATCCATTTTATTGGCATCTAGAATGAAAAAAGAGGGGAAAATAAAAACAGTTAGCAAGCATAATATTTACCTATTAAATGCCTTTCAAATCAAAGTGAAAAACTAGATTTTCAGTTTCATATTCCAAAAGTATTGGTCATCCTTTCAGAGATACCAGTTTCCTTACCTGATACCTCAATGTCTTCAACAATGGCAGACTGGAATGGAGGAGGAACGCTGAGGCAAGTGACAATTGACAAGTTAAAAATTTGGAAAGCTTTGCTTTGGCACCTGGTGTAAAATATGACTAGAATTGGTATGAGTGCAATGTACAGAGTTGAAAAAGTATATGTTTTTTGAAAGTTAATTGATTGTATATAATGTTATAATGAAGAAAATTGACTTTACTGTAAAGTATACTTGATGGAACTGTTTAAACCAGAGAAATCACGCCACGTCCAATAGTTTTAATTGTATTTTCAATTAAAAAAAACTTTAAAAAAACAATGGCAGAACTTCTAATGTATTGGAAAAATTGTTAAACATTTGGGCACTTTTTTAAGGCTACCTCATTTGAGATACGTTGTTGAAAACGTTTTGCCCTATGATGCACTGTTTCACCCAGTCAGAGTTCAGACAAGAGTTTTTGGTACTATACTGATTACATCCCTGCAGCAGGAACAATTTTTGTATGTCTCTAAAAAGTACTGCTAGTGGAACTTAGATATGTATCAGACATGGCCTCTGAAACAAAATTGATTCAAAAAGTCACATTTTTAAGGTAAGTTCTGGTTGGTACACATTATAAATTACAGTTAACAGGTAAAAGAAAGTGGTTAGACACCAAATATTAGTTGTATTTTGACTTGATCTTTTTCTTTGAAATAAATGTAGGGTTAGAGTTAAACTTGGTTCATGAAAGCAATAAATAGGCATTCATTTATTTTTATTTTTAAAAAAACATGATCACTTTCCCATTTTATGTTGGATGTTAATGGACTGGTCTATTTTATGACTTTAAAGAAACCTACCTTTCCACCGTCAGCACTATATTCCTTCTCATCACCTTCCAGTAGCCTAGCCAGGCCAAAGTCTGTGATCTTCACATGATTTGGAGACTTCACCAAGACATTCCGTGCTGCCAAATCTCGATGAACCAGTCTCCTCTCTTCCAGGTACATCATTCCCTAACAAGCAAAATCATGGAAAAGAATATGGTTGTGTTATATAATGGTTATAGGTATTAGTGCTATCTTACAAGCAGCCAGTTATTTATTTCATCCATTACCAGTTTTTTATTTATTTATTTATTTATTTATTTATTTATTTATTTATTTATTTACTTACTTACTTACTTACTTACTTACTTACTTACTTACTTACTTACTTACTTACTTACTTACTATACTTAACTAATGAATGTCTTTTCCTCCATTCAATCACATCTGGCTCTCAGTCTGGAGAAGTCCCTACAATTTTCTTGGCAAGGTTTTTCAGAAGTGGTTTGCCATTGCCTCCTTTTTAGGGCTGAGAGAAAGTGACTGGGCCAAAGTCACCCAGCTGGCCTTGTGCCCAAGGAGGAATTAGAACTCCTGAACTCCCAATTTTTAGTCTGTTGTCTTAACTACTACATCCAACTGGTTCTCTTAATGAAATAATAATATAATGTGTGATTAGTTAGGCTTTTTAAAATTTCTTAAAACACAGCCATGGATTCGATCAGGATATTTCAGGATGGAATTTCATAAGATTGCCACGAAGAAAGCTGGTGTCTGTCCTCTAGTTGATTATGGTGATGTGCCATTGGCTTGGGGCTTGAAACAATCTTATTCAACAAATTCACCTGGGTATAGGAGATCCTTTAAGTTTTGGTTTATTTTTAATATTAAATATTGTACCTCAAAACAAACTTACAAGCCGTATACTTTATACAAAACAAGTTTAATGTGATCTGATTATTTTCTCCTCCTGCCCCCACAGATATAAAAGAGCTAGCTACATTTTACGCAATTTCTGAGTCATCTTGAAAGGCAGCCCCATATACAGATTATAATAGTCAATTCCAGATGTAATTAGATCATGCAAAATTGAGATCACATCGACTTGACCTAGTTCAGTTCAGAGCTGATGAACTAAGACAGATAGAAAAACATCTCTAGTAACTGTATTTATCCAAATAGGACAAGTCCAGAAGGACCGTGAGTTACAATCTAGTCCTTCAGGAAAAATGTTACAGGAAAAATGAAGTCCTATTAAATACCAGTTTAATTCTTGAAGTTATATTAGCCATTTTCCATATCCCAGCGTTAGCTTTTTAAATTCTCAATATATTTAATATTGCCTCTAAACACTATTTATGAGATCCATAATTGTCCTGGAATTGTTGATACTGCAGTCCAAATTGTTGATACTGCAGTCCACTATCAGTTGCTGGCTTCACATAGATACTATGTAATAGTATACCATGTTTCCCCAAAAATAAGGCAGGGACTTACTTTCTTTTGACTCCCGAAATATGGCCTTGGCCTTATTATTGGGGTGGTGGTGTCTTATTCTTTTGAGGGTGCAGGAGGCGGCAAGCGTGGGACTGGATGTCCCACAGCCACCTCGTGCTGCAAGGCAGATACGAACTGCAGCACCGCCACGAGCTTCATCAAACCAGCACAGCTGGCACCTGCCACTCATGGCTGCACCGGTATGTTGATGGGGCCTGGCGGGCCATGACATGCACATCTTACCATCGTCTGGCTTCTCTCGGCCGCTTCTCTCTCTCTCTTCCCTTTGCAGTGAAACTCTTTGCAATGTAAAGAAAAACTTCTTGCGAGTGCGAGCAATTAATAACTTCTCACACTCATGAAAAGTTTTTCTTTGCATTGCAAGGTGTTTCCCGGCACAGACCGGCCGAGAGACAGAAGTGGCGAGCTCCAAGACTCTGATAAGATGTTCGGGCACAATTTGGGGAAGGGGGCTAATGGGGAGCGGGGCTTATTTCAAAGCATGCCCTGAAAAGCCCTGCTGGTATCAGGACAGGTATCATTTTTGGGGAAACATGGTAGTATGTAAAATAAAATAGAATACTGTGCTACTAAAGGCCACTGGGCAGATCATTTTCCCCTTCCCCTTCCACTCCACCCCCCAATTTATTCTGGATAATAGTTTTAGAGCTAATTAGCCTTAGACGATAGGAGAGGAAATAACTTTTCCAATTTTACAGGTAGCAGAGGAGGAGGCAGAGGACCACCACCAGAAACCCTTACCTTATCATTAAAATCAGCCACAAGGCTAGTAGGTTTGAAAACACCCTCTTCCAAGAAAACTAACATTGCTACCTAACCATCCATTAACATAGTCTGTTTTTTAAATTTATTACAGGTTCTTTTCTTTTCAATTCAGTGATGATCTCCACATCTACAGAGATATGCTGATGTCTTCAGCATAAAATAGCTCCCCAAATTCTTAATACTGAATTGGTCTAATCCAAACACTCTTGATCAGTGGTGGGATTCAAGTAATCTAAAAACCGGTTCTCTGCCCTAATGATTACTTCCAGCAACCAGCTTGCCAAACTGCTCAGAAAATTAACAACCGGTTCTCCTAAACCAGTGCAAACTGGCTGAATCCCACCAATGCGCTTGATTAGCTGACAGTTATCGAATCACAGAATTCAAGGGAAGTTGGAAGGGGTCCTTTAGACCATCAAGAAGGAATGCAAATTAAAGCATCCCCACAGATGTCTAGCCTCTCCACTTCAGCAAATCCAATGAAAGAGTAATTGGTTCCAATGTGAAACGTCCCTGATATCCCTTCAGGTGTAACCAAAAATACTTTTAAAAGAAGCTAATTCCTCACAGGCAAGGTTTTCATAACAAAGGGCACATCAAATCCAACAACAAAAGCTACCCTAAACGAAGCATATGATGGCTTAGTCTTAAGAAGTTTAGAATGGTAACTATAGCAGTGCAGCAATGTGAGTGTTAGGATCCCAGATAGTGCAGTGATAAATGGGGTAGCTTAGACCCACATTCTCTGTCAGTCAGGGTCACTATAGGAATTTTGAACCAGTTAATATCCCTTAGTCCAATCCAGAGGTGGGTTCTAAATCTTCTTACTGCCTTCTTACTGCTCAGGGGCACATTGCGGCTGCGTGCTTTGTGCATGCACAGTGCTTGAAAAAAGCTTCCAAAAATACAAGATGGCGGTGCCTATGGCCCCGCTGAAAGGACTGGCTTGGGGGCATGGCAGGCCAGGGTTGCTAACGGTTTGTTACTAATGGTTCGGTAGAACCAGACCGAACCATTAGGAATCTAATCTGGTCCAATCTTACCCCATTGGAAGATTGTGATGCGGGGAAAAAAGAAGTAAATGTAGGCAATAAAACCGTTTGTAAGAAATAGAATCTTAAAATAATTAATGCAAAAGGATTCCAAATATGTCTTTCATTTTTCATTTTAGTTTTTAACTAAGTTGTGGTTTAATAGGGCTCTATATATGCAAATACTTAAAAACTCTACATCGCTGCCCTTGTGACCTTCAGCATATTATTTCATGCTATGCCTCAATAGATACTAAAGCATTTCTGTTATACTAAGCTATTTGAAAATAAAAGTTACCAAGATAATTGCACAGATTGTTTCTAAAAGAAAAATTACATTTCTAGAAGTATAACTATAGCTGTGTTGCAGAAAAACAGTGCGATGGCTATTATAAAGACTTTTTATTAGGTGTTCTGAAGAAGAAATTTACATGAAAGTTTTTGAAATAAAGAAAGAACAGTAATTAGAGCTTCCTCATGTTTTCATTTATTACAATAGATTTTATAGTATTTGACTTGAAGTGAGTTAAAATATACTTTGGACCAAAAATTCACAATATTATTTTCACATGGCTTTAATGGGACAAAACAAGTGCATCCTCTCTTGCCAGTTGCAAATCAATGCTGCTGGCTATTCAATGGCAGAAATAGAAATTTGAAGGATTAGCCTTTCTGATATCAAACCTAAATCTCTAATACACACACACACACACACACACACAAAGGGTGAAATGTTGGAGATCTATAAAGTATGCACCTCACGTGCAAAAAATAGTAGATAGGTTTAGATAGTCCCTGGAGCCAAATAGTAACATGATAGAACCACAAATAAGTCAAGACTCTACAGTCTAATTAGGTCACAATCAACCCAGGAGTAGTCCTGCATAAATTAACAAGTGCTGACTTAGTAACGAGAAACGTGGAGTAAAGGACTTGCAGAAGCATGCGAAATAGAATACCAATATTTAACTGGGCTTTTCTATCCTCCTTTTTATTTAATATGCAAACTTCTAACTCAGCATTATTCTTTAGCTTTATCCCCTATTAGCTTCTCCATTCATGTATTTGATTTAAGAAGGCCTATAGCCAAATGCAGGTGGATAGGAATGAGAAAGGGGTGTATATATCAACAAACAGGACAGATAGGTGGATGCATTGTTGGAGGAAGCAAAAGAGAACATGAGGTGTGAGATAAACGGCATGCTGTAGTCTACCATTCCTCCTAACTCACTATTTGAGGCAAGAAGCTCGCCTTTGCTTATGGGCAGCAGTTATCTTGTAACGGTGCAGCTCTTTACTCTAAACATATTTAATTTAGCTTCCCTTCCAAGATAATGGCAAATAGTAAACACTTTACTATTGCATCTCCTCTTAAAAACCGCCACAGTAAACTACATATTGATTTTTCTCAGCATCCTATTAAGGAAGTTTGAGAGTGTCTGAGCACACACAATATATAAACAAAAGTACTGTTATACTAAAACTCAAACAAAATTGGTCAAAATAAAGAGAAGCCAGAAAAAGAAGGTTAGGCTATTTACTGTTGCTCACTCAGGATGTTCTGTTTAGGTATCTCTTGCCTTGGGTGTTTCATTTGACATTTCAAGCATGATGAACATGGCGTTACATCTCCCTTTACAGGAAGCACCAGCAATTAAGCAATCTATGAATGTTATAGAATTCATAGATTAAGAATTCCAAGGAAATATTCCTACAATAACAAAAAATAATCACAATGGAAAGCTGGGCCAGTTCAGTCATCATACATTCTGAAATGCAATGACATGAGGGAGTAGTCATGGTGAATCCTAGTTTAAATATTTGAATAAGGGTAAATTTGGAAACTAGAGAAAACCTCGGCAATAACAATGCTACCACCTTTTCACTATCAATATTTTCTGAAGAAAATATTTGCCAAGCAAAATTCAAGAGTGGAATACTTTAGTCTATAAATTTATTTTTAGATCTAGTAACAATAACAAGCTAGATAATAACTGATTTCAACAGATGAACAAAGCACAAACTTAATCTATTGCTATGAAAAATACTGGATCTTCATGGATCTTATATTTGAATGTAGGAATTCTCCAACTTACAGAATATCTCTTTTCACAAGGCAAGTGCATACCTTTTCACGGGTAGCTATAAAATTCCTAAAAGATGTGTTAGGCCAGGAAATGCTAAATGCCATGAGAAATAAATTATTTGAAAGATAGAATTTTCTTTCACATAAAGATTCCTACAGAAAGCAAACTACTCCATGACCCGTAGACTCTTCCAATTCATCTTCAACTATGGCTAGGTATAAAGTAGGGTCAGAATTATCTGCCAACTGAGATACATTGACAGTAGTACCTAATGTAGGTAGTTCTTTTCTTGGTACGGTATCTCTTTATCATCCTTTCCTCCCTGGTAGCAGCAGTAACTAATCTTTTAAATGCTGTCATTTATCATGAGTCTTTTGGTCAAAATGTAAATTAAAAGCATTTATCTATTTTTCACCACTTGCCTTGTAGCTGACACACAAGAATGAGCTCAAACTATAATACTGCTCATCATTAACAAGTTTTCCTTGCTGAGCAGATCATTACAAGGACAACTGTTGCTAAAATTCTCCAGTATTGAATCAATTCTTGAAACAGAGCCTAAAGACATTAAAGAGTCAAGCACACATTACCAACGGTAAAAGTCATATATAACCCCCAAAACTTTAACCAAACCCACAAAACTTTAACCTTAGACTGTCTACTGTTGACCTCACCACATTTCTAAGAGGTCTTTAAGGGGCATACATAAGTGCACCAGTGTGCCTACTGCCCCTGTCCTAATATTCCCTTTATTCATATCCATTTCATGTATTCATAATCATGTTTATACTTATATTTGTTATATAATACATGCTTGATGAAACAAACAAACAAACAATCATTGGAATCTTCACACACACAAAATAATATATTAAATAGCAAGGACAGCCAATATATAGATATCCCAAATTGCCTTTCTATAAGAGGACAAATCCACAACTTCTCTTTTATTTTGATTTTTTTACACTGACATAAGCAACAGAATCAAAATACCCATGTTGAAATCCTAGCCTACATCTGATGCAGCAAAGGAGCACAAAGTTACTTCATGGTCTTTTCTTATAACATCCACATATGGATTGCCAGGATCTGAGAGAAAAATGAAATGCAGCAGTACAGTAGCTAGGGAACAAAACAAAACAGAACCCACCAAAACAGTAGCTAGGGGACAAAAAAAAAACAGGCAAGAAAGTAAAGGACCATTTTCTTCCATCTACTGTTTTTAATGCTTCCAGGAAATCATTTTCCTTCTTCTTCAGGAGGGTTAAATTGGAAGAGCAATATGGCTTTTTGCAACTAGGAAAGGAAAATGCACAACTGAGAAACTGTGGGAGTCTTTTCCCTTCTCCCCTTTTAAATAATAAACATAATTAATAAGCAATGTGGCATTCTTTCTAAAGTGGTAAAATAAATAAATGTTGGAATGACAATAACTTGGAGGAGGTGATGAGGCTTTTCCCTAAAATAAAATACTGAATTCTCTATTTCTTTTGTTAAATGAAGCATTGATACTGATGGAGGTTCTTTTTCCTCTTTTATTTAATGAGAGGCAAAATTTCAGTCTCAGTGGCTACACGATGTAGGTTCATGAACCCAGTTATTAACCCAAGTAACCATGCAGTAATCCAATTCTGCTCAGGAATCCATATGATTACCTGGAGGTAAGCAATGATTACAGGAAAGGAGCCTTCTCATGAGCAGAAAAAATTATGCTGATGAACATCCCATTCCCCTGGGAAAAAAAAGCCTAAGTTGAAACTGCTAATTCACATATTCACAGGGGAAATTAATGGATTTTCAGGTCAGTTTGCATCCAAGTCTACCCCAAGGTAATTTAGCTGCAATGTGCTACATGACTTAAACAAACAATTTATAAAAATAATTTCAGAACAGTAGATCCACAAATCAGTATTAGTAATAAATACAATACAGTCCTGTGCATTTTTATTGGAAGCACACAAGTAAAAAAGACAAATAGTGTCTTGTATTGACCTAGCAAGCAGTAGGCAAACATTTAGATACTTCTAATAATTGAGTGAAGAAGGAATGGAGAAAAGAAGGAATTAAAGAATGATTCAAGATGGTGGGAAAAGGGGAGTAGGAGGTGACTAAACTGAGTCAGCTTATAGCCTATTAATTATGTGAATGCAACACAGAAATGTGAACAGTCCTTTAAATTCCATTTGTAGCTTGCAGAATATCAACAATTCTGAACTGCAGAAATCTAGACAATTACCTGATACAACTACAGAATTGTTGATTTTACTGTTGACAATAAGAGGGAGTTTTTTTCTGCTGCCATGTATTCACCCAGATTTTGCAACACAGACCTTGTATCTCAAACTTAAGATAAAAAGTTATATCATTTAGCATTTGGGAATTATCCTGAATTTCCTGGAAGTGTAAGAGCAACAGTTCTAGGAACTCAATCTTAAACAAAGCCTTAAATTTAGCATTTGGATTAAATACCATTTATAAGTAAACAATCCCAAGAGTTTTGTAATATTTATTATAAGATTTATAACTTATAAATCTTAAAACTTTAAGATTAAACACAAGAATTCTAGTGGTACTGTACTTTCAAATGAGAAACATATACAGACAAGCTAAAACTATACAACATTTGTTTGCTCATATCTTTTAATGCAAAACCTGTCTCATTTGTAAATTGTTTTGTTTTGGTAATTGATATTCATTTCATCAGCATGAGAACTCTCATATGATGCAAAGGATTGAAATTGTTTTTAAGTATCCAACTGTATTAATGAATTTTGCATTTTCAAAGCTGAGGGAGCAACTGTTATCTTTGCATTTCAATGAGAGCCCCTAAATTCACTCAAGGAGGTTCCTCCTCCTTAAGTGACTTCCTAACTTACATAGATTCAAAAATGAGATTATCCTCATTTTTTAAATTGTAATTTGGTTAAGATAACCAGCAAATTGATACATTCTTTTCAAAGTCTAATGTTCAATTGCAATAACTGTACTATGTCTTATCATACTATTGCTGTTGCTTTCACATTATATAAGATGTATAGCTCTCTCTCTCTCTCTCTCTCTCTCTCTCTCTCTCTCTCTCTCTCTCTCTCTCTCTCTAGATATATATATATAT
>JANHFT010003542.1:121389-131844 GCA_032467955.1 Pseudoxenodon macrops
GGTGTAGAGTCTCCTGCTTGAGCAGGGGGTTGGACTAGATGACCTGCAAGGTCCCTTCCAACTCTGTTAATAATAAATAAATAAAAAACACTATGTTTAGAACATCTATGTATCACAACATAAATTGTGGGTGGAGATGGATGGTACATAAAGAAATAAAGGCTCATTTTAATCCTCAGCATATTTTACTTTTATTCAAGTACTGTAGTTCTTTCTATATCCAAAGTATAAAGTAAAACTCCATTCAATTGAGATGCCTAATATTGTGCTCCTCTTTTCTAAACAAATGCCTTTCATTTATTTGACCCATCTAAAACCCAGGAATGGTTAAATGGAATGAATTTTTATTTAGCATTGTATTGGGAAGCTTCTACTGCCCATCCCTCTGTCAATTTACATGTTTTGCTCTTTTTTCCCTTCAAAGTGTTACCATGTGCCACTTTTACTTTCATTTCTCTGATCATTTCTATGACAGAGAGTTAATAAAAAAGAAAGTCTTTCACTATCATGTGTGACAGTAACATCACTGTTCAGTCAAGCTTAGGTGTTCAAAGACAGAATAAGGTAGACCCGTGGGTTGGTTATGCCATGAAACCAGGTCAGCTTGAGATAGAGCATAGAAGATGGTTTTCTAACTCTTTAAGGATGTAATAATAACATGCTGTTTAATAATAATATTATTATTTAATTTCTATGCATACTTCACTATTTCTAAGGCAAAGAAAGGGCACAATGTCTTATATTTGCCATGTGGCTTCACTATAAAATTGTATATCACTATCATACTTTAAATTAATTAGGTATGTTTTCAATAATTAACCTACTGAGTTCCTGACCTCAGTTTAGGAGAGAGAAGCTTACACTGCCTGCAATCCTGCTCCACCTATTTATTTATTTGGATTATCTTGTCCTAAATACTCACTGGTTCTAAAGATAAAAACCCTTCCCCTGAAACCATTTTGCCACCACTGTCATCTCCAAAAATCTGGAATAATGATATCAATGTGTGTAAATTTAATCTTTGGTATTTTAGTGTACATGATATTGTATTTTACACTTTCTCATACATTCTCTCTCTATATTTATATATGTTATATTCATATAGATAAATGTTTCCTTTGTTTCTGTCAAACATTTGGTCTATTGGGCTTTGGTTATCAATATAATTTTTTGTTAAACAAGAATCTGGCATGCTGTAAAGCATCAGTCTGTGCAATTTAAATACAGTTACAATACTTTTACAGTATATGTTGATCACCAAATGCTTTGTATTAGTGTGCTATTCAGATGCTGTTATTTTACCTAACATCCCAATGTATTTCTCTGTTTTTAAGTGCTAAAGAACGGTTATGGATTATGCTATGGCAAGTACCAATGGGCAGTTCTCTGTCTGGGATCCAAGCAGTAGAGTTTATCAACATTTTGAGCCAAACAACATATGATTTGGTATTCAAGCATATCTTAATTGGCCATATAATTATTTTCATGCCTTTTTAAAAGAAGAAAGAAACGATATGAGATAACTGTGTTATCTTTCCTCTGGCAGACACATCTAGAGATCTATGTTCCATAAAATCTAGTAGGATTGACCTGAAAAAGATATACATCTGTAGTGTTCTTAGAAAGTAAATTTTGAGAATGTTTTTTCTATTCTATTTTGTCAAGAAGAATGCCGTCAGACAAGCATATCTTCTCAAGCTTCAGGCCAACTCACCCCAGGATCTTTACAGGTTGACAATAATTGGAAACATCCTCAGCAGGTGCATAATTACAATGTGCAAAATAAGCACCTGTGCCATGTATACACAGAAGTAACCTTAACTTTTTTTCATTTTAGCAATGCATTCTTATATAAACTACCATTTTACAAACAACCCTAGGGCTTTGGAATATTTTTCAAGCCGTCTTACTCTTACTTAAAATAACTACTGTAATGCATCTAGATTTAAATTATATTCAAATGTCCTTTTGAACATAATACACATAGTTAGAACAGTGATTAGTATTTAAACTCATTATCAAACATTTTAAACTACATCCATTTTTATCTATTATTCAGCTGAAGAAAACAAACCTTTCACTTCATTG
Organism: Pseudoxenodon macrops; assembly: GCA_032467955.1. Lineage (NCBI taxonomy): Eukaryota > Metazoa > Chordata > Lepidosauria > Squamata > Pseudoxenodontidae > Pseudoxenodon > Pseudoxenodon macrops. The sequence goes on from JANHFT010003542.1 coordinate 123,478, forward strand.
AACTATGCATCAGTGCCAATCCATTCCTCTATATAGTCTCATGTAATCAACTCATCCTATTCTGGCCCAATTTAAGCTTGCTTGTTTCTAAGATATGCAATTTGTTTGCTTAATTTCCACTTTGGCAATTTCACATTTTCTTTAGTTTATACTTCTAACATTACAATTCTTGCTATACACACTCTTATGAAGCAAGAAACTCTTCTCTTAAAAACAACAACAAGGATCAGACTTCCTGGCATTGGCCTGGCCACTTTTCATCTCCTGAGGCAGAGGTGGGTTCCTAGCGGTTCAGACCAGTTCTACTGAGTAGATAGTAGACCACTGGTGATGTCAGGAGCTGGTTTTTTTTCCTTCTGCGCATGTGCAGAAGCCGAGTTTCCAGCACTGCGCATGCATCACCATATATTTTTTAAAAGGATTTTTTTGGATTTTTTTTACTGCGTATGCGCGCACCCACGAGGCATGCACGCGCCAACATGGTGCGGGAGGCAGCGAACGGGCAGTGAGGTAAGTTAGAATCCACCCCTGTCCTGAAGTATTATACTGCTTCATTGTTTTATATTCATTTTAATATTGCATATTGTTGATTAGCGTTGCTTTTTATCATTTATATTTTGAATTATAGTTAAGAAAATTATTTATTCATTTAACCTACATAAGAAATATTGCTGTTTCTTGTCAGTTAATAAAAACATCTAGAATTGAAATGAACAATATTATTATCAATATTTTTAAAGTATAAATATCATAATGATAGTAAACTTTATATGTTATTATATGAAAATCCCCCAGAATACAGAATTGTTCAACAAGAAATTTGGGGGTGATCTCAGCAAAGTAACAGATGGAGCATAGAATTTGGTGGCTTAAGAACAAAAATTACAAACTAATTCACAAATAACTAGAGCATTAAAACAGTTAAAATGTAGGTTTGTATAGTAACTGTTGTTAAGAGCTCTCTCTTAATTAAGATCCTTATTCCTTTGAACTCTTGATTAATCCCATTAGGGGAAGCTTGGATTTGCAAAGAAAGTACATCAATGGACACTTAAATTCATAAACAAGAAAAGGTGCTTTACATCCCTGTCTCTCAGAAGGCAATGCAGGCTATATAAAGTCTTTGTAATATCAATTCAAAAAGAGTTGAAGCATCAAGCTGGCAATCCTTAAAACAAATAAGGGGAAGCAGGGGAGGGAGAAAGGAAGGAACATAAAACTAAGGAATTTTATAATGTCAACATTTATTATTTCCGATTTCAAAATATGTTTATATTTATAAATACAATATGTATATTTTGAAATCAGGACATTCATGCTGGACATTCAATAATCTTGAATGGTTACTTATAATTAAGAAATGTCATGATTTGACTGAGAAACATTTTTGAAGCTGAAATGAATCCCTGTGTCAGATCCAGATATTGTTTCAGTTTGTCTTTCATTCCTAAATTGTTTTTTATTTTCCTCAACTGACAACATTAAATGGGTTTTGAGGGTAAAAGGCCAATTAAGATTAATTTCATTTAAGAGGTAGAGGGATTTCATTTAATTTAGTTTTACTAACTCCAGAAATATCCCTGATCTAGGCAGGGGAAAGGGTAGAAGGGCTTCTGTACACACAGTGAATGTGCCTTTTCTCTGAGAAGGAACTGCTATAGGGTAATTCAAAATTACTCTTTATAGCACTTTATGCCAATGATCCTCTGATCATTGGTATTTTGCCTGAAATTGATAAACTGATGTTCTTAGTCAAGTAGGAATGGCAGATGCTGACATTTTCTCACCCAGAAAATGCTCTTTGCTGAAGAGTTGTAAACAATGCTTACATACTTCTGGTATTTTACACAAAAATGACTGTGAGAAATAAGGATTATGGGGTAATCAAAGCATACAGTCACTTTAATAATTCAGATGTATCTTTAAGCAACAAAATGATATATCAAAATATTGTGAAAAATAAGTAGATTAAGCTGTACGATGAATAGTTAATGGAACTAAGTATGTCTAGCCTAAGAAAGAGAAGGATTGGGAGTGACATGATAGCAGTCTTCTAATATGATGAGCCATACCAGAGAAGGGGGGGATTGACTTCCCAAAGCACCTGTGATCAGTAAAAGAAGCAATGGGTGGAAGCTCATTAAAGAGAGAGAACAATCTGGAACTAAAGAGAAATTTCTTGCCAATGAAAACAACTAATCAGTGGAACAGCTTGGCTCCTAGAGTAGTGGATGTTCAATTACTGGATGTTTTCAAGAAAAGATTGGCCAGCCATTTGTCCAAGATGGAATAAGGACTTCTGCTGGAGCAACGTGTTAGACTAGAAGACCTCAATAGGTTCTTCCAGCCCTATGATTGTATATTAATTTAATGAACTTCTGCATTCCTGAATGAGCAGAAGGAAGGATTATGGCTAAACTGAAATAAGGGGGAAGTTAAATAAAGAAATATGAAGATACTGTGGCAAAAGCCTACTTTAAGATGTCTGTGAGAAAACATCTGTTATATTACAAGCTGTGAGTATCCCAAAATAGGTCATTATATTCCAATAAAAGCTATGATTTTTAAAGGATACAGAATGCATTATTGGAATGATTAGCTGATCTTTTAACCAACTGCTTCAAAGATGTTGAATTTTGAAAGTACAATTGCTATAATGGAAGCAGTCACCTCAAATTACTTCAATCATGATTTTATTAATCCATGGCTATCTGAATCAGTCATTGCCAAAATACTTCAGAACAAATGTTATATTTGCTGTACCTTTTATCCTAATAGCTTACTGTCATATCATATTTAATATTTTAAAATTAGATTTGCTGTGACAGCTGACTTTTTATACTATCTTGTAATGTTAACTTCTAAGAATGCATCACAGATTTTCTAAATGATCTGGCTATGGCTCAGTTTGGCTCAATCTATCATTCTTGGTTCCTGAACTAATTTTTTAGTGGCATCTTAGTTTTGTATCTGAAGGAAGCAAGAAAGTGATTAAAGCAAGTGAACCATAAAGACTAGATCTAAGAAGATCTAAGCACTGATGCCTAAGTACCCTGTTCAAAGATTTATTGTGCTTCCTAAGTAGAATGATGAAATGAACAAGGAGCTGTGTCACCCACTCAATACTTCAGAGTGGGATGTCGTACAGTGGTGTGAAGCATGACATTTTAGAAGAGCTTCAGAGAGATTATCAAGGTGTTCAGTACTGATTCACTAACCCCATATTTCTACATTCAGAATCAGTTACTGTCTGCAAGCATGCCACCAAGCTCAGAAACTGCCAGGAATTCCACAGTTCAACCCTGAGCTATATAGATTCCATTTTATTGGATCATATGTACAGATAGTCCTTGACTTATGACCACAATTGAGCCCAAAATTTCTGTTGTTAAGTGAGACATTTGTTAAGTGAGTTTTATTCCATTTTACAACATTTCTTGCCAAAGTTGTTAAGTGAATGACTGCAGTTGATAAATTAGTAACCTGGTTGTTAAGTGTATCTGGCTTCCCCATTGACTTTGCTTATTGGAGGGTTGCAAAAGATGATCTCATTATCCCAGGACGCTGCAATGGTCAAAAGTTGTCAAGCATCTGAATTTTGATCACATGACCATGGGGATACGGCAAAGGTTGTAACTGTAAAAAACGGTCATAGCCGCTTTTTTCAGTGCCATTGTAACTTTGAATGGTCACTAAATGAACTGTTGTAAGTTGAGGACTACCTGTATATTGTATTTCTGGAGAACTACAAAGAGAGAAAGTACCACACAGAATGAGAAAATATTCTTGACACGATTTGCTATTCACAGATTCCTTTATACATTGTGAGACTATTTCAGTTAAAAGCAAATGTAAAAATGTAAAAAAAAATAATCCTAAAGTTTGTTAGTAATATTCAGGAACCAATTTACTTTTTGCTGAGGCCAAATGAAATTGAATCAAAAGTGAAAAATGGCAATATTATAAATATTGGGATAGAAAACCCTTCCCTAATACAACAGAATAAAATTGTACATCCTAGGAAAAAATTTATAATATTCTGTCTCAGTCCTCAATCACAATGTATAATGTAGCCAAGTGTGTTATGGCATTGGCTGTTGAATTTGGCACTAGGTGACAAGGGTTATTTACCTTTTCATCGTTCTATATTTAAAATAGACTAGACTAGAATTCTTTATGGGCCAAGTGTGATTGGACACACAAGGAATTTTTCTTTGGTGCATATGCTCTCAGTGTACATAAAAAGAGAAGATACATTCGTCAAGAATCATAAGGTACAACACTTAATGATAGTTATAGCATACAATAAGCAACCAAATCATACTAGGAAACAATCAATATAAATCATAAGGATACAAGCAACAGTTACAGTCATGCAGTCATAAGTGGGGGGAGATGGGTGATAGGAATGATGTGAAGACTAATAGTAATGCAACCTTAAAGAATAGTATAAAGAAAGGAATTTTGTAATATTATGGGGGGGGAAAGAAAAGAAAAATATGGAGATATTAGAAAGAAATTGGAATCAAGGTAATAATTGTTCAAGGGGCAGTGGTTATAAGTGGACTTCCTTACTGCTTCACAGTTGACATCTAGAAGGAGGTCCTAAACAGACATTTTCTCAACACCCATCATCAGAAACTCTTCTCAAAATTCACCAGAAACAAGAAATGGATTTTGACTGTTGGTATTATTCAGAGCTGACAGAATACTATGAAATATTAGTTATGACTAACTCAAATCCCATTCTTCAGTGAAAATTACTGCTTTTCTATTCAATAGCTTGAATGTCAGGGCCAGTAATCTTAATGGATTTTATGCTCATATCATAAATTTAATTTGGATCTGCCTGAAATTAAGATAATTTTGTTGAAATTGCCAGTATTTGACCCAATAATTAAAAGACTATAGGCTCGATCCAAAGAACTGCATAAAAATTCAGAAAAAATATATAACACTAAAGGTACAGTCAGTTTAGAATATGAAAATGGTGTGATGCTTAAAGATTCTACGCTTGAAGTAGTTCTCTTGATTCCCTATCTAAATATTTATGTGATAGTGATGTCTTTTATTTTATTTCTCATATTATAAATATCTATAATAATTACTGTGCAACTTTTATTTAGCCCAATACTGTGTACCTTGAAAGGATATTTGAAAACTACAATTTTTCAATTTTGTCATCTGATAAACAACATAATAAAATTGAAGCTAATATTATTATAGAGCATTTTTCGAAAAATGGAGATTCAATATCTCAGCACAAGAGAAGACTTTAAAAAGAATATGTCGTACACAGATCAGTGATCTAATCTCATTTGCTTTTTCTTCTCTTCAAAAAGCTGCTTTTACTTTGATGGGTTAGCAGACATTCATTTTTTATCAGTTACAGAGCATATCTGAAGAAACTTGAACTATCAGAGGCTTTGAGGGCTGCTGGATACCTTTACGTTTCACATAACACCTCCTGGTCAAACATGATGCTCTTGGGTCTATATTCTCATTACCTTCAATTAATTTTCATTAATTTAAAAAAAAGGAAAAACATTGCTATGTTCTAGATAGATTGGCAACATACAACTTTGGTTCCATCTTATCTTTCAGGTATCCTTGAAACTTTCATTTATAATACTTTTACCTGTTTTGTAAGGTATTTGTAATAATGAGATCACACACACACACACACACACACACACACACGAAGTTGAATGCAGGTTTTAAACATTAAGGAAAAAATGATATGAAACATTCCTGAGAACTATGTATGAAGACAAAATCACAGCTGTGCAGTATATTCTTATACATTTCTTCTGATCCAAACCTTTACTGACTGCCAAAAGATTTAAATTCACTTACTAATCTTTTGAGAGAATGAATATACATAACTTCTTCCTAAACAATCTCATGAATCTCTAAGGTCCAGAATGCTGGACCTTAAAGAATGCTGACCCACTATTGCAAAATATCACCTTGTGTCTTGTGTCTGCACTGGGAATTTTTCTTACAGCCAGAACAATTTTCTCTGTTTTGTTTGTTTGGATACATGTGTGCAATGCAAGTATAATTTGAAAAATACAGATTTAGTTCTTCAGTTCCGCATTGGAGGAAGAGATATTGTACCACCAAAACTGTGATTTCACTTTCTAAAGGTACATTCTCAGAAAATATGTGGAACATCTCACACAACATGTGAACATTTTGACAAAGCACAGAATATATAGCTTCAACTCCATAACTTTTTCCCCATCTGCTCTCTTTCTTTGTTTTGTTTACCATCTTGCCTGATAAAGAATTTTAAAGAATTTAACAACTTGAATGCTATTGCTATGTGAACTAGCCTAATTAAAGAACTGTGGAAATATGGCTTTAGATTGTTTTCCTTGTGGCTAAAATACCTGGCTTTGTTTCTTGTGGCTGTAAAATATTATTGCTTAAATTGGCCTCTAAAGATGTCTGTTAATATCTCTGGGAATGCCTTGATCATCTGAAATACAGTTAAGCAAACCTAAAGAAGCAGTTGGATCCAACTGTCAATTTAGTGAATCAACATATGAATGGACTTCTCATGAGGATTTGCAATCAATTCTGGATTTCCCAAAGGTGCTTGGATTTTTAGTTATGCATCTTTTCTGGCATCAAGGTTACCTCATTTAAAAGATATATTGGAAACAGTCTCAAAAATCAACAAGGAGAAATTTAAGCCTTGCTTCAGATTCATGATTTGGAGGTTCTTCTATAGCTGCTGAAAACCATGGTCAGAGGCGGTTATGCCCAAATGTAATGGTGTGTCAATTACATCCCTACCTTGGACAGGAAGATATGGGAACAATAATTCATTCCATTTGCCACCCTTTTAGATTAGACATGGTGAAGATGTAAGACTAAACCCTTACAGAATATTTGAAAACTACCATTTGAAAAATGAAACACCTAGCATATTTTTGAGCTCCCAAATTTGGGAGCTCACAACATCAGTTTTGTGGGCCCTGCAAAATTGGTTTCTGTGTACAATTGAAGAGGCTAATTTACTTATAAAGCCCTTCATGGCTTGGCATTTGATTACATTTAGTACCACCTACTCCATCAAACTTTGGCCTGTCCAACTAGATATAACTGGAAGAAACTGGCTAGAAACCCCTGCAAGAACCACACTTTAGGGGTTATGGGAACTAAAGAAAGGAACTGCTGCTTTTCTGTTGCAGCACCAATATTGTGGAATAGCTTCCTGGTGAAGGTCAGTCTGGCTCCCTCTTTGTTGATTTTCCACAAACTTCTAACGACTGAACTTTTTCAGAGAGTCTTCCTGTTGCCATCTTTTATTCTCTTTCTGTATTTGTCTCAGTGTTGGATTTTGAATTTTAATATGAGACTTGTTTTATATTGTATTTTTATGTGAGCCACTAGGAGTAATTTTTGATTGTGGGAACATATAATTATGTAGATAGATGATAGATAGATAGATAGATAGATAGATAGATAGATAGATAGATAGATAGAGCGCGTGAGCGAGCGAGCATACTTTTGTGGCTTAAATGTTGAAACAATAATAACCCTTTGAAGTTTGGAAGTGATTATATTCTGAACCTTCAACGAATAACTAGACTCAAATAACCATACTTCCAACTGAATCTTTCATGAATTCAAGTCACATCAAACCTCAGTAAAGCACAGATTTAAATCTTTTTTAAAGGACATATTATTTCCCATAGGCACAAAAAAACTACATATACCACTAATAATAATTCTTATTTTATTTTATTTATTTGTCAAACATGTACAAGATAACAGGTATAAGTATAAACATGGACATAGGAAATAAATGGGAATAGTAGGACAGGGACGGTAGGCACGCTGATGCACTTATGCATGCCCCCTTATGGACCTCTTAGGAATGCGGTGAGGTCCACATTGGACAGTTTAAGGTTGAACCTGTGGGTGTTTGAGGATGTAACAACAAGTCAGGTAGAGCATTCCAGGCATTGACCACTGTTGCTGAAATCGTATTTTCTGCAATCAAGTTTGGAGCGGTTTACCTTGAGTTTGTATTTATTGTTTGCCCGAGTATTGAGGTTAAAGCTGAAGTAGTCATTGACAGGTAGGATGTTGTAGCAGAAAATTTTGAATACTATGCTTAGATCAGTCTATAGGTGGCATAGTTCTAGGTTGTCCAAGCCGAAATTTTTGAGCCTGGTGGTATAAGGGATTCTATTGCGAGCATAGGAGTGGAGTACTCTTCTTATGAAATACCTCTGGACCCACTCAATTGTATTAATGTCTGATATACAGTCTTATTCCCTGTCTTATTTTCAGGGAAACACGGTACCTATTCTATAGAACTGGTGAATTTCTTGGGAATTCACCAGTTCT
>JANHFT010003544.1:6076-20731 GCA_032467955.1 Pseudoxenodon macrops
GGAGGGCAAAAAACAGCCCAATGGGGGGCGCACGCATGCACGCGCAGTGCAGCATGCGTGGGGGGGGTTGTGTGTTGGCGCGCACGCGCATGTGCCCGCGCACCGCCATTTTTGGCATGCAATTGATGATGATAGGAATTCACCAACCAGCTTGTTGTCTGACCCTGACACCATGGGCTGAGAAACAGTGAGTGATCCAAAGTCACCCAGCCACCTTTCATGCCAAAGCAGAACTAGAACTCACAGTCTCCTGGTTTCTAGTGGTGCCTTAACCTGTAGACTAAACTGGTTCTCTCTCTATAGAAACAAGATGATTGTGAAATTTTAAGTGTTATTGTATATGGAATTAATATAATGATTGTTGATTCAGGAGGTATTACTTAGCAATGCATTTTGTGCGTTTTCAATGTCCCAAGATTCAACAAAATCACTTTCAGCCCTCTGAAACTTTCAAGCTGAGTATGCCATAGGGACAAAGTAATAGTATATTTAGTATGCAGGAAAAATATGTAATTGAACAGGTTTATGCAGCTTGGCACATGGAAGAAGTAGAAAAAGGGGCTGAAGAAGCATGGGGATGGAAACTGCTTTTAAAGTGAAGAGAAAAAAGAGAAAATTGGCTACCAAAACTTGCTGGAAAGGTCTGAATGACTTGGTGAGGAAAAAGCCAGTCCATCTCACTAAAAGCAATAGAAGTCCAAGGCATAAAAGAAAAATAAAGCCATAAGATAATAACATTGAAACTAGTAATTTGATATTAACCACTCTTGGTATGAATTGCTATCTCACAATGAGCCTGCACAGTATAATCTATTGAATTTGGACTGAGGAACACGTTAACTTCTCCCAGTTTAGCCTAATCCATAGGCTGCTTTATGCAGTACGTAAAATGAGGGGAGATGCTCTGTCTTGACTTCCCAAAGGAAAGGCAGGATAAGAGCCAGTTTGGTCTACGGTAGTAGTGAAGCATTAGGCTAGAAAGCGAGTTCAAGTCCTGCCTTAGCCATGAAAGTCAGCTGAATGTCTTTGGACAGTCACTCTCTCTCAGCCCAACCCACCTCACAAGGTTGTTCTTGTGGAGAAAATAGGAGGAAGAAGGTGTGTTGAATATGTTTGCTGCCTTGAGTTGTTTGTAAAAATAATAAAGGCAGGATACAAAGAAACAAATGTAATATTTGTGGCCTTTGCCACACTTAACTTTCGAAACTGATTGGAGAAGCTGTTGCATGACTACTGCATGACAGTAGAAATTAATGTGTGCTGTTATGCATGTCAGCATATACTTAGAAGCAGGAGAAGGGATGCAGAAAGGGAGGAGATGACTGATTTAGTAAACATAAGATAGTGATATACTAGCTAAAGTGTTGAATTAATATTGGGTTCAACCCAAATTCAAATCTGCTCTCTGCCATTGCTGATCATTTTGTGGTGTACATTTTGTCTCATGAACTGAATGAAAGGCAAGATACAAATCTAATGAATATGGATATTTCTAGAAATCTATTGTTACTATTGTACATTTTCATTGTATTGATCTTTCTACAGTTAAAAGTCAGCTATAGACTTTTTAGGAGTTTGTCATCCCCAAATTTCCCTACTGGAGTTTTCAACATGCTAATTTCTCATATACATAAATTACTCCAATGCAAATTTTTGTGATGTGTGCTTCTTTTCTGCAAGGAGACATCTTTCTTTGCAGATTTTTGATGAGAACGAAAACATTATCAGGCTTGCTGTTACTGTAAATGTGCAGTCCATTATAAGACCAATTCTCTGACAAATCTATGTCAGATTTCTTTCACATTGCTAAATAAGGAAGAGCAGATGCAGGAAATCTCAAGTAGAAATACTTGGCATCCCCAACTATTGCTAACATAAATAGTTTAAACAAATTCTTAACAAAATGGGAAGATACTTTATGACATGACATTGCAGAATAAGAATTGGCTTATGTGGGATCTTTTTTTTTTGCCGCATCTAATAGACATCTAATAGAGATGTAGAAAAGCAGCTGGCACTACTTTTACCTGGCATGGGGAATAGGAGATTTACTTACTAGAATCTGGCACATTAGGCTGTTGCTAAATTAACCTATTTTAAAGTCTTTTTAGATTGCCTTAGTAGGACAATGCTTTCTTTAAGAGGCACGCAACAAAAAGATAGCAAGAGATTTAATGTTAAGCTGCTAGCATTCAGTAATAGCAATGTTCTATCTAGCCCTGCATAAAAAGTGACCACAGTTCATCAACCAGCAAATGCATAGGAGTAGAGCAAAGGCAGATTTTTAGCTGTATTTTATGAAGTCCTAATTAGATATTTTCCCCACATAATTTTTCATCTTCCACTGAAGAAAATGTAAATATAATGAGCAAGGACAAATAGGCAGGAATTCTTAAAGTAGAAGATTGCAGCCAATCTTAAAATTTTGGCAGGAACTCTGGGTATCTTACAAAATAATTCCCTTAAAGGGTATGGTTGTTTACAAAATAGCTATGGGCAAGTAGGGTGCAGTTGGAGAAAGGCAGACAAACTTTTATATAGTAGCTTTTTAATTATCTCATTTCCATTACATGAGAAATATAAAGGTAGAACTGACATTAAAAGTATACATCTCTTGTCTTGCAGTAGCATAATTCAGCGATTGTCCTTTGAAATTTTTAGAGATTATACGTCATTTATTTAATTTTTTAAACTGTTGATTTCTCTTTAAATTAAATCTGTGCCATGAATTTAAAGGGCTTAATGGTATTTTTCTCCAGTGAACACTGTAAAATAATTGCTAAGGGAAGAGTAGAAATATTGCTAAACTAATATCCAAAATTTGGGCGTCTAAGAAATCACATATATGCATATAGAAAAATGCTTGTGATTCTTTTAGAATAAATTGCATCTTGCTAATCACATCAGGCACACAGCTTAGTTAATCAAATGTAAAATACAACAGGATAACATTAAAAAGGTGAGATGTACCAAGGTAGTCCTATTATATACCAACTGGTAATACTTGCAGCCATAAGTTTACTCTGCTTTTCTTCTATCTTTTTGGAGATGACACAGTCATTCTGAGCTGCTCCCCATTTCTAATGCAATAACACCCTTTAAGTTCAAAGTATTGGATTTTTAAAAATTATTTTAATGCACTCTTCAGGCTCCTTTCTAGTACTCCACTGATGTTCATTATGAAGTGATGTTACATTTCTCATTCAAGCTTCAGCTGACTTTCACCTTAGGTTTTTACTTCTCTTTTAGAAAATGCTGTTTAAGAAGAATTGTGGTACAAAGACAAGGATCATCAAAATCCGCGTAAGTTGAGCTGTAGATACATTTTTCTTTTCTCTTCCTTCACTTGTGTCAAAATCATGAGCATTCCATAGAGCAAAAGTCCACAGCTGATGGCCTTCCAGTTCCCTTATAAAAGTTCTTGGTTTTTAGTAATGTACACTGGAAAATGCAAAGAATTAAATATTGAGAAGATGATAATATTAACTGAACTTGAGTAATTAAATTCATATTTAAATATAATTAAAATGTAAGTTTAAGCTCCCACTTTTTTGTCCTTGCCCTGCTTATGTTCTGGAAAGCAATGTTTAGTATGGTATTAATTTGCCCTGAAAAAATTGTGCACGCACATACACATACAGTTTTGTCAGAGATTCCTAGATAGTAGAAATTGTAAAACGTAAGAGTTCTTCAAGGATAGACTATTAATTGCCCCAGAAGATATTTTATGTACCTTCTTTCAGACAGAGGGTAGCAAATAAGCTCAGTTCTTCCAAGCATGAAGATAAAAGAGCTTTCATATTTTTATAATCTTGAGTAAAGAGATCTAAAGGCTACAAGATTCATCTGGGATAGCCAAAGGAAGACATTAATTAGTATGTTATAGAATAAGTTAATGTTATAGGTTAAATTAGTAGGATAAGTTAATACCTGAAGGTAATAATCCTATTATAGGGACGATGATATATTTACATATATGGTATTTCCTTTTTTTATACTCAGCTCTTGCAAAATCCAGATTTTTTAATCCATCTTCTAAATCGTTTAATTTTAGCCAATGATGGATTGTATTACTGCCCCATTATATCACAAGAACATTTCAGAAGATGTTTATATGCAAGCCATTTATTTTCTTTATGAAGGTTTGTATGCCACTTCAAATCACTGTGACACTAAGTGGCTTGCAAGCACACAGATAGAATAACATAGTAAAGAAATGCAATAACCATAAAACAACTGCGAGTAACCATTCTAATCATCACAAACAGCATTAATAACATGTTACTAGCCCCTTTACGTTGTGCCAGGTACAGCCATCTAACAGCTGCTTTGGTTCCCAAAAGCTTTTGGACTAGGCAAATTTTTAAATAGTTCGTAAATGTTGGGAGAGTACAGGTTTTATTCTGGGTGGAGTCCATTCCACACAAGGGAACTCCTGTAGAAAATGCTCATCACCCCACCACGCCTTGAGAGAAAGTATTTCCGGGGCAGGCAGTTTCTATTTTGAATAAGAGTTCTTGAAGATAAGCAGGCTCCAAACCATGTAGAACTTTAATATAATAACCAGCAGCTTGAATTACATTTCTGAATAATTAAGCCAAATGTGTGGGGATTTCTAAAAATATATATTTGAGGTGATTAAGAAATATTAGTTATTTATTACCAGGATATTACCACGCAGGGGAAAAAAACCCACATTTCTGTTCTGTCAATAGGCCTGTTATAAAGAAGGAGAAACTATGTTTGTCATTGTATGGGAGAAACAATAGAATCTTGAAGGTGAAAATACTGTACTTGCTTTGCAGTTTATTAGTCAATAAAGCAATGATTTGGACTCATGAAGTTTCTGAACAGTTATTCATACTACCTTCATTTTAGTAACTGTATATTAAGTTTTCCGTATCTAACAAGCTGATGTATACTTTCCATTTGAAATACTATTTCTGTAAAACAAGGTGTTGTATTCCTTTGTAGGATAAAGGGGGTTTGTTTTGCTTAAAGCTGAAACCCTGCACCCTTTTCTCTCTTTTTCTTGTTTCTAAATGCTCCGTATTAAAATAGGGTAACTAGAAAATATAGATACATTAATCCTTCATAAAGAAATAGGGTAGAAGTGTACAATATGAAAGCACTTCAGGAATTATTTCTGCACAGTTTATAATCCTACAATTGAAGTAATCATTTAAGAAACTTAATTTAATTTCAGCCAGTTTGCTGTACTAGTTAAAAATCTGACTTAAAAACCAAGAGACTATGAATTCTAATCTTGCCTTAGGGGTGAAAGCCAGTTGGGTGACTTCGTACCAATCAGTCTCTCTGAGCCCAACCCACCTCACAGGGTTGTTACTGTGGGGAAAATAGGAGGAGGAAGGAGTATTATGTATCCCAAAGGTGCTTTTCCAAAATGCAATTAGATTTTTTTTTAATGTTTCGCTTCTCATCCAAGAAGCTGCTTCAGTTGAAGAAAAAGATCCAGTTGCTTTTTGGAAAAGCATTTTTGGGACAACCATGAGGTGAATGATTGAGAATTTCCATACCGAGTATTATGTATGTTTACTTTCTTGAGTTACCTATAAAGTAATAAAGATGGGATAAAAATCTAATAAATAAACTCAAGTTCCATACCTTTCATCCTGTGATTTCTACTGCTCATGAATATAAGGCAAACATTTGAGGATAGATTGATGCAGAGGCCAAATAAATGGCATCTTGTTTTTGATAATTGCAAATTAACAGATCTCTTTAATAATGGAAGCAGAATCCTCATCTGTCTGGATTTTTCCCCAAACAGATCCCTTTTGATATTGCTAGCCTAAGTCAGCCAATGTTAGGGCTTTCTGTTAGTTTTTTAAAAATGTAGGATAACTGAGGAAATGCTAATAAATCACTACTGAGTGACTTGCACAGCAAGATTGCTGCCAAAAACCCAGAACTCTTTTGTGTTTTTCTATAATGTCATGTTTTTTCTGTAGTTTTTGGAAGTGAGCTAATCAGGTTAGTCTGCTCACTACATAGTGGCTATTCTTTCTTCTGATTTCCTGAAGTAAAACGTCTTCATATTGCCCAGATAAGACACTCACTTTTGAAAGCCGTTCTGCAATCTATCACCCTGCTTGATTTTTGTTTGTTTGTTTCTTAAAGGACAAGGAGATAAATACAACTAGGTAGATCCTAAATGATGCTACTGTTGGTGTTAATTTCACTATGCATACTGTTCTGAAGTTTCAAGGATTTGGAAAACTTGTTTCCATCTCTGAGGTAAAGGAAGAAGGAAATACATTTCTATGGAGTAAGGCAAAATGCAACCTAGAAAAGGGCTTTATTCCCAGATTAGTGTGGATTGCTGTGACCCACAATTCTCCAGAGCATCCTTAGGTTTAGAGCACGAGTGTAAAATTTGCAGCCTGGGCCCAGATACATCACGTGCTGGCCATGCCCACCCTTAGTATAGTGAGGGGGGGAAGTCACGATACGTCACGTGATCACAATGTGACATCGTGAATTTGATACCCCTGTTCTAGAGAAAGAGATCTGTGCCTTTTGGGTGTATGTATGTTTGCTCTGTGTTTCAAAGCAGTGCAGGATTGTTCTTTCACCAGCAAATATATCACAACCTAAAACTGAAGCAGAGGTTTATTTTCCTAGTCCTAATTATAATTTCTACATCTAGCTTTTCTTCTAAAAGATGCAAACATAATACCCAGTAAATCAAGGTATGCAACAATGCCATTTTAAAAATGTGGAAACAAAAATGAATTTAAAAATATCATGTAGCCTGGGAGTGCATCATGCATGAAAATGCCTGTTTTGGCATGTCTTCTATTGACACACAACCCACCAGAATGAATTCTATATTAGAAAAACAACAGCAAAAATATTGAGGTGTATTTTTTTCTATAAAAGGAATGCTATGTTCAGAACATGTTTTTCCCTATATTTTTCTAAATAGATTTAAAAAAAATAACCCTAGAAACTTTTGAGCTCTTTCAAACATATGAATACTGGATTGTCCTTTTGGCTATAGTTCTAGCAAATAATCAGGAGACTATTTTTGAATATGTGTCAAGTACCTTAGAGAATTTTTAGATACAGAGAAGATTCCCTTATTTTCATCTCTCTCTCTTTTTCTGGTAATTTAAGTGCCATACAATTCTTCACTTCGTTTGTGCTGTTTGCAATGTAAGTTAAGCTGGAACAGAAAAGAGAAAGATTATGCTTATCTTGATACCATTAGTTCCTTGGATTTGGACCAGAATCATCAAACAATTTCCCTTAATTCTTCTTTCACTAGACTGAAAGGCCGCTGTAGACAGGTGAAACTTTGAGCCCTCTTAAAACAACAATCTTATTTTTCAACTTGGAATTGAGTAGACATTCAAGACTTCACTTCATTGGCAAAAGTTTTGCCTTGTGCCAAGAATGAACAAGATGTATTATACTGTGTAACAATATAATCAGGGACAATATAATTGAAGAGCGAGAAGCAGCTATTTAAATAATTTATTTGTTGTGTTTATAAACATAGTCTTGCAATAAAACTCAATCTAGAAACCAGGTAATGTATATAATATAAGAAAGTGTAACTTAGTAAAACCTGAAATCTACTTTAGTTGTTTCCAATAAAGGAGAATATTTGTAGCTCGCGGTTGAAATGAGGGGTCCTTAGTGCTCTCTGAGCTTGATTGTTTTCTTACAGATGTTTCATTACCCAAATTAGGTAACATGACTAGCATAATGACGTTACCTAGTTTTTGTAATGAAATGTCTGCAAGAAAACAAGCAAGCTCAGAGAGCAGCAACGGCATTTTAGTTTTTTCTTACCAAAAATAATTATCTTTAATTTGAACCTGCCCGGAGGATGAAAATTGATTATTTCAGTACTAAAATGAATTTAGGGGATGAAGATGGTAAGGATGGTTTTTGTAGTTTTCTTCTGTAGGATATTAGCTTGTTAAAGATAACATTCCCATCATCAGCAGAACTAAAAAACAATAGTTATTCTGATACATGTCAGAAAGAATAATTTGTTTTGATATATTCTGGGAGACAGTAAATTAGAATTTCAACATGATATGTTTATTTACAGAATTTATATGATGCTCGTTTAGATTGTGACCCATGCATTTCTTTTTCTCATAGATGAACACATTTTTAAAATGTACTGGGTAAAATTGGTTTGGCAGCTGATCATTTTCAGTATTCTATTGAATCTGCCATTTGAATCTACTTATTATCTGATGCAGTCCTCCCTTGATTTCTGTTGAGAATTCTTTAAGTCTTCAATCAATGAGAACTCTTGATTTTAAAATCCCCATTGCCAGTTGCAAATAATACATTATGCTGACTTTCTTGGCAAAGATATAGCATGATTTTCAGTGTTGTTTAACTTTGAATGGTTGTTCAATAAACAGTCATTAAGCAAGGACTGCTCGTATAATTTTATCTTCTTACCTATTTCCCTGAGTTTTATGGGGTCATACATCACTGTCATGAACTTTCCTACCTACCTTTCCCTCTCTCTCTTTTTTCCTTTTAACAAAAAAGTCATTATTATAAGGATGAAAATATGAAACAGTTGCACTAAGGACCCCAAAAGCTTTCAACAAGTCTGTGTAGCTAATATAGGTGACGAAGAAAAGGGATGCCCCATATCTTTTCACTGGCATTACTACCCTTGGAGAAGCCTCTTTGGAAGAACCCCAGCAAGCCCTAACAATATGGAAAATAATTTACAGATAAAATAAATGATTGTTAATGTATTTTGAAATATCTTTTTGAATAATGAACTTTGGAATGAAGACCTTCCATAAATGTGGGGGGGGGGGGGAAGTGGTCTCAATTCACCTACTACGTAAATTCATCCATAATGAGGATTACATAAATTATGTATACATTTACTTGGTTTCATCTCATTACAATACTGTGGTTGAGAGCATTTTGAAGTATGAATTGTGAAATCCTTTTGCTGTATATCTTGGAAGTATACACTTGGTTAGATATTTTTTCTTTAAGGATTCTAGTACTTATACTGGATACTCATGTATCTGAAATCACTGTGGACTAAATGGTATTTCTCCAAAACTTTGGAGCTTCTATCTTAGCTACTGGGACAGTTCTTCCTTCTTTCCTTTCATTTTAAAAATAAAAACAATTTTAGGATTAGCTTTAACTGACAATTTTAGGATTAGCTTTAACTGACTTTATTCCCTTTAAGGTATGCTAGATTTTTGGCGTATTACTGGAATAAATATTTGTAGTGTAAAAGTAAGAACTAGACAAATCTCTCTCTCTCCCTCCCTCCCTCTCTTCCTCTCTCCCACACACACTTAGTCCACCCAGATATAGTGCAACCTAATTTATAATCTAATTTTTGTTTTTCAATATATGCTTATTTGTTTTACTAAATGCTTACTGAAAAGTCAGGCAACAGAATCATATGGTTCAACCATTTAAGGGTGGAATAGTTTAAGTCTTATTTTGAAGGTGATTCCTCTTAAACAAATAACTTTTTCCTCCTGACTATGTTAATTTTTAGTAATCCTTATCCATATGCTCCAAGGCAAAGTAATTGGAGAGAAGAGAAAGAAGGAAAAAAAGGAGTAAGCATAGACTATAGACTCTTTGTTTGTGATCATAATGAGTAATTGGAAAAATTAAAAATTATGGAGAAAGTAGCTTTATATAATGAAGATTCGGGTACTGAAAGATGAAAATGAGTATCATAGAATTAGAGGAATTACAGCCTCCTAAAGATATTTGAAGGCTGCTATATGTAAAGATGAATTTAGTTTTCCGATGCAGTGGAAAGCATGGCAAAATCAAGTTAAGAGCAAAGAAATTTAGGCTAAGCATTAGGAGGAACTTTCTTGCAATAGGAACTACTCAGCAATGGAACAAGCTGTCTTGGGAACCTATAGGCTTTCTTTTAAGCAGAGGGTAAACTGCTATTTATTATAGATGCTCCACCATTCCCACCATTGAACAGGGCTGGAATCAGGTTTGGAAACTCCTTACAAGCACATAATTCTCCCTCCTCTTAGAGTTTCACCCACGTGTTAATTTTTTTATGGGTTGCAATAATGAAAACAAATTTTGCTATATATATTTGCATAAATGATATTTTTTTCTAAATACAGTAAATTAACTGGTTAAATTGGAGCAGATAGAAATTATATTAATCTCATATTTAATAGCTAGATATTACCTTGTCAGTAAGCATACCTATATCAAAATACGCTTTATAGAAATCCAGATAATTGGAATCCCTTGATGCATTACTGCATAAGCGATTTGCATGGCTTAATTCTACACTGAAAAAAAACCCCAACAGTAACATTTCTGAAATTTATCTCTGGATAGGAAAAATTAGACATAATTTTTCAAAATTATCTATGCATGCCCAGAGATCCTCAGAGTTTTCGTACATATTCGATATTAAGAACAAATGAAATGGAACAATAGATACATTTATAAAAAATACATTTATAATGTTGGAGGAGGGGAGATTACATGACTGTTTTTCAAATACAGTGGGAATAAACTGATGGAAATTTCATCCAGTGATCCGGGAGAAAGAGATTTTCCTCTACATTTTTTTTCTTTGTGATGCTTGTGGGAATTTGATTCCTTTTCATTTAATCCTTTTGCTGTATGATACACCCAAGATTCTTACCTTTGACCTCTGCTAGTAAAGCAGTTCTTCCAGAGGCAAATGTACTGTGCTGGCATGTGCAGCACTAAATGCCTTTCTGAATGGATAATATTGTCTGCTTTGGATTGCTTAGCTTTATGGGATTGCAGTGTTTTGAGCCAATGCAAATTATTGAGTGTTCTATGCATGAGCATCTTTACTCATTGCACATTAGCCATAAGGAAGCCATTCATTTCTTGAGCTGTGGATCCTGGGGTTAGCATCTGATTTGCATTACACATAAAGGCCATAAAGCCTTACAAGCACATGTACCAGCAGCACCCTTTCAAAGCTACACCCTTTCAAAACTTGTGTTGGTGGAAGGCTGGTGCAACCACATTTCCATAGCTCAGTGATAAGGAACACAGGTTCATCTCTTGGAATTTCCAGCAAGACCGAAGAAGATCTTTGTCTGAAATTCTGGAGAGCTGGAAGTTTGCCTTATATTGAATCAGTATTTTCGCCATTGGCTGGCAGCACTTTTTGAGATTTTTAGGAAGGAAAATTGTAGTTTGCTTTAACGGAGGAAGCAGGTAGCATTTGAGCCTTTTTATTTATTTTATTTATTTTTTATTATTTGAGCCTTTTATTTATTTTATTTTTATTTATGCAAATGGCTTATAGCCTGCTGTGCTTCAGTTACCGTGGAACAATATTTAAATAAGGATAGAGATCTGACTCAGTATAATATAGATGCTGTTTTCCTAATACGATTTTGATGGGATAATAAGATGGGAATTCCAAATTGACCTCTGTAAAATTAGCCCGAACGTTAACAAAAATCTACTTTGCCTGCTGTGAAAATGTTAGCAGCTTAAACAAACACTAGTTCTCTTGGAACAGTCTTCTCCAGCTGAAGTGTTCCATTATGTTGGAATCATAGCTTCAAGAAGTGCTGTATTGACTAAAAATTTAGAAGGTTATAGTCTCAATTTACATGGAATGACCATCTTGAGACAAATTGTCTATAATCCCATATATTTTATGCTAGAGACTTTTTAACCAATATTGCTTCCTGTATGGTATTGCTTCCTCTTTGATAACTTTCTAGACTGAATCATATCAAAAATTGAATTCTAAACATTATTTCAATGGAACAGAATTCTTACTACTTTGGCATGTTCATGGTTTGTACTTCTATTCTGCAATAAAAGAAATGTCTTCACAAAGTCTTTGAATTGACATTGACCTCATTCCAGAAGTATCTGAACAATTTATTACATTAGCCATCTGGCTTAAAGGTATGGCTGTTGTTTCCATTGCTTGCTAAGAGCCTAATCTCATGAGTTTTCATCCAACCATCATGATTCTCTTGGGAAGTTGTTCGAATTGGCTACAAAAACAGGGAAAGCAACATTGCAATCTGGATCATACAAGCAAGAGGTCATTGGAATAGAAACCATAGACATGAAAATAAGAGAAGATAAATTCCAGTAATCCACATAAACTATTCTCTGCGATCCACAAATCCAGAGAAAATAAGTAAAGTTAATGACCTATTGTCCTTGTTTCCAAATTAGGAAAACCAAATAGGTTTTGTTGATACAAACACATGCAAATATATTTTTTACTTGTGTTTGAAGTGTTCTTTTTGTATTATATCATAACAAAATCATTTTTCAGTGCAAAGACAGTTGGGATAAATAAAAGCTATGACTATCTCGTCTTGATGTGAGTAAGAACCAAGATCCAGCTAATTTTCTAATATGCCTGGTTATGTGTAACAGAGCATAAAGCCTCTCTTTGTAAAGAGCTTTTCAAAGAAGATTGGGCATTGTCTAGTTATCCCTTTGTACAGTTGCCAGTGGCCACCTGACAACTTTGTAAATACATTAGCTCTGAAGTTTTTTTGCCGTTAATGAGAACATTTGCATGTTTACTTGACCTTTTCACATAAAGCTACCCCAGTAACATTGCAACTGCCCTATGAGGGAGCTAAACAAGTATTTATCCTTTCTAATATTGTAAGTTGGAACTTTTAATTCAACCATTTTAAAGGAGATAGAATGCCAGATATTCTACAATGCGATGGACTTGAACCTTTGCCAGAAGCGAATGCTTAGAAAGTGTCTGGGTGAAGGAACTGTCCTGGAACACAATTTCAAAATTAGTGAGGGACATAATATCAAATTATATCTGCCAATACAAGCAGAGAGAGATCACATAAAGGGAAGGAAAATTGTTCCAGTGGAACATTGCTGGTGCCAATCACACTAGCAGATTCTTCTGTAATTATAAAACTGTTGATACCCTGTATTTCTTCAAGCTAATGGTTGAAGTTAAAACAACAATTTGGTAATTAAAAGAATTACAGAAACAATTGTTTAAGAAGCTGCTCTAAAATGCACATGGGAAAATGAAAACTATACTCAGTTACTGAATATGACAGCATTAAAATACTTCAGTAGGGTGGTAGTAACAAGTAGCTTCAAAACCTGCAAAAGAAGGATGCAGTATTTGTTGTCCTCAGGATCTAAAGCCAGCCGACCAAACCAGGAATAAAATAATGAGGGGGAGAGAAGAGAACTTGCTTGAATAAAGAAGTGGTTTAGCAAGTAGAGCCAATGGCTTAATCCCCAGCCATGAATGCTAGATTTGGCTTTCATCTACAGCCACAGATCTACAGCTGATTTAAACCAGATGAGCCTTTCTGTCAGCTTATTTTTGCCTGTGGGTGGGCTAAAAAAGTAGCAGGGTATAAGATCAACATTAGAATGTCAAACTGAGGGTTGGGAATTTTATTTATTTATTTATTTATTTAATTTCATCAGGCATGTATTAGATAAAAGATATAAGTATAAACATGATTATGAATACATGAAAAGATACAAATAAAAGGGAATATTAGTACAGGGACGGTAGGCATGCTGGTGCGCTTATGCATGCCACTTAAAGACCTCTTAGGAATGGGGTGAGGCAGGGGCAGGTTCTAACTTACCTCGTTGCCAGTTTGCTGCCTCCTGCTCTGTGTGGGAGTGCCACATGGGTGTGCATGCGCTTCGCACACATGCACATGCGCAGTACAAAAAAATCACAAGAAAATACAAAAAAGGTGAGTCCAAACAGAACATGAGGGCAGTAGTAGGTATGCCCTGGCAATGGAAGAAGAACACTACTTCTGATGCTAGATAGAAATAAATGTAACTATGATGACTAGGATTCATAGCTTTGCATTTTGAATCAAGAAAGCTGATTCAGCTCTTTAGTTTCTGCCTAAGGTATGCAAGGCAAGCCTCAGGCCTAGAAAGGCAAATGTAATCCATACCACTCTATGTGAAAGATTCAGGGGGGAAATGGTGGCTATTCAGTGGCATACCATTTTTATATAATTCACTCACCCACAGACTTTCTATGTTACAGACCAGAATATTACCATTGAAATTCCTCATAGTGACACCGAACATTCCCTCAGTAATTGATTCAATAGCTTAACTGGAAGAATCTCTTTGCATGGTCTTTAGATGAATTTAGACTCTTACATAGTATTATTAAAATCATTAAAGTCAATTATTATCTAACTGGGACAGTGAAGTGGCAAAAGAGAGAGTTAATCTTTAACTTCCTTCCCAGCAGCACTCTGGTAATTACATTAGTAATTCAGAGCATCATCATATACATTGTCTTAGGAAACCTTGCACCTCAATATGGATTTGAATGTAGCTCATACTAATTACATTGGGGTGGGGGGCAGAAAAGGGAGAGACGGAAATCTAAATGTATATGTATTGCTCTCAAGAAAAAGATAAAATCCATATAAGATTTAGTGTATTTTTTTTAAATATATGTACTTGTTTCCCAATAGTAAAATCAAATGTGTGATTTTCACTCCCTAAAAGAGGGTGAAAACTTGGGTGCGTCTTATACACCGAATGCAGCCTACCCAGCCAACCCCACCCTTTGGCCTCTGCCTCCCAGCAATTTACCTCTTTGCAGCAAACATCCAGAGCCTGATTAGCACAAGCAAC
>JANHFT010003544.1:32241-51970 GCA_032467955.1 Pseudoxenodon macrops
CGATAATAAGGCCAAGGCCATATTTCGGGGTTCAAAAGAAAATAAGACCCTGTCTTATTTTCGGGGAAACACGGTAGTACCTGCATACTTGGAATACTGCATCCAGTTCTGATCACGAAAATACAAAAAAGACGTTGAGACCTAAACTCCCAGAATTCATGCTGTAGAATAACAATACATTATCTGAAGGGTCCCAATAATGTTGTTCAGTGTCTCCTGATGGTCAATGTAACAGAAAACAGCCACTATTTTCAAAGTGGCTGCTGATTCCAGCACACCAGCACACCAGTGAAATAGTGACGGCGAAGCCAATTGCATCCTAAGATCTGCCCCGAAGGACACTAGAATGATGCATGAAGCAGGCTACCACATCCTCGCTTGCCGGAGGCAGGGGCTGGTAACAACATGAATTTCGTTGACGCCTTAACTTTGTAAGTGAAATAGTGACACCAAGGAAGGTCAAATTTCTCATACTATGTATGTTTTTCAAACTGCAAACCCATTACATGAAGCTCTGAAACTTGATTTGTTTGCAAATATTCTCTGCTACCTTTGAGCATGCACCAGGCAAATGAATGTATTCTCTGTTGCACCTTTATGCCACACATTCCATGCTACTCTGAAAAGCTCAGGGGAGAGGGGGGGATGTGAATGACTGCTGTTTCAGATTAGGATTCTGCTGGCTAGTGACTAGCAGCTGTCTGGATTGTTGCAGCCTAGACATGGGATGATCTACCAGTAGTGAAATTTAGCAGGATCTGGAGATCCGGTAGAGGACATTTTGAGTAGTTCAGAGAACTGGGAAATATCTCTGGCTGGCCCTAGGATGGGGTGGGAATGGACATTTTGCAATATCTTTCCCCCAAGAGTGAGGAGGGAATAGGGATTTTGCAGTATCCTTTCCCTGCCACGCCCACCAAGCCACGCCCACAGAACCAGTGAGGGGAAAATTTCCATTTCACTCCTGATGCCTACATAAGGCATTCACCTCTCCATTTATTCAGGTGATGGCAATCCAATACTTACTCATATGGATGGGAGTTAGTCTCATTGAAGAGTTGGGAGGTACGGTATTCTAAATTCTGAATTGAGGGAGGTGGAATTGCATTGTCTTTTAAGGATTTCTATTCCAATATTGATTTTTAAAACACTGTGTAGGGAGAGTGTTTTTCTTTTGCATAACAAAAACATCTAGGATGTGGGGAAGTTGCTTGTCTGAGGGGAAATCTTGCCCCTTCACCATTCTTTCTGGCCTTTCTGGACAAAAGACCCTTTCACACAACAAATGAAAACCTGAGCATACTGAGGCTTTGTGAGATGCTCACACTAGTCCCTTTGCTTCTCCTCAGTGGCAATCATATGATGTCTGCATGTAACTGAAGGGGTGTGCATGAATCCCAGCTGCCCAGCAGCCTCCCTTTTATGCTCGGGTGTAATCTCTAGCAGAAGACCAGGGGGACCTGAGGAAATGCAAAGTTTAACTTTTCTTTTTCAAAAAACCCAGAGGCTCTTCATCACTTAACAAGAGAGAGTTCAATAAGCTTTGCTATATAAGCTGCAAATGAAAGGAATGTGTAGCCTCTGAATAACTACAAAAGAAAGAAACCAAGGGAAAAGAAATTTGTAAAGTGTTTGAACATGGGAGACGTGGAGAAAAGAGGTGCATGGCCTACAGCTAATTCCATTTCAGTCATTCAATGGCCCCCACAACTGTAGAAGGCTGGAATAATAGGGTGGCTAGTTGGATGGCAGAGAAGGAAGGGAGGGAGGGAGAAAGGAAGAAGGGAGGGAAGGAAAATCTTTCCTGCACAATAGTTACTCACAAGAAACATTTTCAGTAGGTGTGCCTTATTGAACAATCTAATTGAATAGGCTAAAATCTGATCATTTAAGTATCAGATGTCAGTTGCAAAAATCCAGACAACCACAAGATCACAGCAGACACCATCCTTCATTGCTGCCATCTATGGGTTATTTGGGATTTTGGAGTCGATGACTTGTAATCCTCATTAAATTGTGAGAAATATTCTTAGACCTCATGTTTCTTATTGTGAGCCACTAATATCCACAAATATATTTGAAGAGCTTAAAGCGAGATACTATCCATGATATATAAATGAGACATCTTTGAAATGTCTCTTTGCATTTCAAAAATGATTTTAGGGGCTTATCAGCCCTAGTATTTTAACAATACTGAAACAGTATCACTTACGTGATTCAGCACACATTCCCCAATTTATTCCTTGAAAACAAATTAATGCGTGAATGTATTTGCTTTGGCTTCCATTAAAAATGTATGTGCTTGATTTGCAAGCAGCAAAATTTACAGAAGCATGAATTTTAGCATTAGATAGAAAATACACTTTTTTTGTCTTCATCTGATTAAAAAAACAGGGAAAAAATCCTTCAGACAAATTCTGAGTTAACAGCTATATATTCCTAAAAAGGAAGTCTGTACTGAGAGAATTTACAAAAGTAAATAGTCTTAGTCTTAAAAATTAAAATCTTTTAATGTTCTATGAATCATTAACATTTCTGTCCAAATGTCAGCAAAAACTTCGTAAAGGATTTCCAGAATTTTATAAAGATAAAAAAATTATTTTAAGTCTGATCAAACAAATTGACTTTTATTCCTTACTTTTGCTTCTAACAATGTTAGTCCTTAATTCATTCAGATGTTTAGGATTTGATCTTTCTTCAATTTTTCTTTCTCCCATCCCAAAAATGTCTTCAACTTTTTACAACCCTAATTTGTAAATCTAGTAAAAAGTCATTATCCAGGCAATTCTCTTGGTTTATAATTTATTTTTCCTTCTGACTGTAATCTCTATTTTATAGTCAAGAATTTATTTATTTTCCAGTATTTCTGCATTAGATAATATTTGTTCATCCCTTTTATCTTATCTATCTTCCAAAATATTCTACCTCACATATTTTATTTCCTTTTAAAATTGTTTTGCAGATAATATATCCATATAAGAAAACATTGTTACTGAAATTGTAATGGCTAATTTCTGGGCCCATTCTTCAAAAATAT
This sequence comes from Pseudoxenodon macrops, assembly GCA_032467955.1. NCBI lineage: Eukaryota > Metazoa > Chordata > Lepidosauria > Squamata > Pseudoxenodontidae > Pseudoxenodon > Pseudoxenodon macrops. The sequence continues at coordinate 35,279 of JANHFT010003544.1, forward strand.
CCTAACATGTCTCAAATATCATAGTATTGTCTGTCACTTTATAGGTTTGATAAAAAAACAGAGGTTTTTCTGTCCATATTTCTGTCCTTTGGTCACTTTTAGTGTCTCATTTCTAAAATTGCAAAATCTCAAATTTCCATTGTTTCCTTTATAATTGACTAAAAATTATATTCCCATGAAAATACTGTTTTTTAAAAAGTTAATAATCTCCCAAATATTTTAGCAAAAGTCTTTATATTACAGAGTTGTCTGGTCCCTTCGTTCCTTTGTAACCTCTAAAATAAAATTCTTATTTTTTGCTTTTTACTTCAATTTAGGCTGTTAGTTTGTGTTTTGTACTAGAACAAAGATTAACTCACCAAGTAGGTTTTCAAATTTGTTGCTTTTAAGATTTTTTCAACTTTAAAGTAATTTCATTTCAAAACAGTTTAGAAAATAAGGCTAATGTCCTTAAAGTCTCCATGAGGGTTGAGACCTCATCTTCTGGTGCTCAGATCCATGGTAAATTGCTGTCCAATGCTCTCCTCATGAGGAGCTGCCATTTAAAACACAAATGGGAGATCTCTTAATTCTCTCCTTTATTCAGAGAGATTATTTTAAGCCAGGTATGTAGCTGATCTGTAAGTTCTGACTATTGTTATCTTCACTTTTTCAGAGATATCTACTTCAACATTTCCTCACTCGGGCATGACCTGATTCTGACACGGCTTCCTCCATCTTGTAGACTTTTGTCCTCCCCATGAACACCTCTGTTTCATCCCTTTTCATGTCACACAATTTCCCCAAGACATTTACTTTACAGGATTGATATGAAAATAAAGCAAAGCCATTCTTACATTTGTGACTAGTTCCATTAAATAATTTTGTCACTAGATGACACTGAACTTGGCTGGATCTGTGTAGAGTTAGACGTTTTATGTTCAGTTTTGTTGGAGTGAGATAGAAACATCCTTCTTAAACTGCCTAATTGCAGGTCCTCTAAAAACACTGTGTAGAACCTTTTAGAGACAAGCACCATATAAATGCAGGGAAGATTTGCCTCAGTCATTTCTTGACTTTCATACCTCAGAGACTTGACGTCAGAAGGCCTCTTCCACTTGTACCTAATTAAATATACCAGATCTAGTGGGTATCTTTTCTGAAGAGTTCCAGGAAACAAAGCATCCATAAAGATACTCCTGTTCCAAAAATGAAGAATGTGTTAAACACTTGGAGTGGCCCATTTTAGGGCATCTACAGTGGCTTTAAGTAATGGCAAAGATAATATCTAATTGCCCCTGTTGGGGAGGGAGAACTTAATGGAGAGGTTGGTAATGGTTGAAAACTTCAGACGGCCCTGGAGGTTAACTGAACCCTTTCAGGATCTGAATACAGCACTGAAACTGTATTGATTGCAGTAATGCATAATCTCTGACAGGATCATGATCAGGTGGTATGACCTTCCCGGTCCAGCTTGGTTCCTTAGTAGCATTCAATACCATTGATCATAAAAGCCTTTGGCCAGTCTTCAGAGGCCGGCAGTGGAGAGCTCTGTATTGTAGTAATTGTCATTACTCCAAGGGCTGTTCTAGTTGGCAATAGTAAGAAGGGATGGATCTAGCCCTCTGCTTTCAAGACTTCATAGGGCATGACGTTCCCCATGTCTATTCAACATCTGACTGAGCACATTTCTTACAGACGTATACCATTTAAATGAGGGCAGATGTTGCAATTCAGAAGTGACAACACAACTAGTCCACCTATTAAGCAATTCAGAAGACAAAGCAAGTTACATATAATTTACAGTTTCATTGAAAGAATTCTGAAGTTGTAGTAACATGAAAACTTTCCTCTCACTTTCATGCATGCCGTCTTAAAAAGTATTGTCCTCTTCAAAAGAGCATTTCTTCAGCTCATTAAACCCCCAGTGTTAGAATCAGATTGCATTCCCACACTTTCTCTTTTGGCTTTCCCAATGTGTGATGTTACATATCCTTCAGCAAAGCGCACACTTGCCTGCCCAGCCATCACCACACCATCAGCTGAGAAAATTCAAAGCCCTGGAGGGCAGCCATGTTGAAGCTTTCATGATTTCAGTCCATGTCATTCTCTAGCGGCCGCCAGATAAATATTTACAACTAAGTGTTGGAAGTGGCTGGTGAGCGTCTCTATACATTCTTTTTCATTTCAGTACTCTTTTTACTTAGGCTTCTGTGTTTAATATCACATTCTTTGTATGCTCTGGGGAAGTATTTCTTCTGTCAAAGATATGCACCTGAAGATGTGCAAGTACAATTAGTCCTTGACATATGACCATTTGTTTAACAACTGTTCAGAGTTACAATATCTCTGAAAAAAGTGACTTATAACAGGACCTCACACTTACGATTGTTGCAGTGTCCCCACAGTCAAACTGAAAATAATATTTCACTGAGTCCAAAACGTAAGAAATCAAGAATTTCATGGCAGCTTCTCCCTGCGTGGTTCCGGGTAATACAATTTTCAGCTTTGACTGACAGAAACAGAATTGTACTATGCTAAAATTGGAAGGAATTTTGTAATTCCTTGAGTCCAGCATTTTGCTTGGTGGAGAAATTTTGCAATGGCAACACCCCTTCTCGCCTCTGCTTAAGGAGATTAGAAGATCTCATCAGAGTCCAGGACAGACTATGTTGTAACATATGAGCCATGATGACACAGTGGCTACAATGCAGTACTGCCTGCCGGCTGCCTGCAGTTTGGCAGTTCAATTCCCACCAGGCTGAAGCCTGACTCAGCCTTCCACCCTTACGAGGTCAGTAAAATGAGGACCCAGATTGTTGGGGGAAATATGCTGACTCTGTAAACCGCTTAGTGTGGGCTGTAAAGCACTGTGAAGTGGTATATAAGTCTAAGTGCTATTGCTATTCTAAAGCAGTGTTCCAAATGCAGTATAATATGTTAGGACAGCCTGGAATAATTACTTCATATGATCTAGATCCTCTGCTTTTGTTAGTGCAATCTAAGTATGATTTCTAAGAAGCTGGCTATTGTGCACTTTTCCTTGTTGCCTTTCTATTCTAGTAAGTGAAAGTGAAGTATATACTTTCTACAATAGAACTGTCCTAGACAAAATAGTATAGATGGGCAATTTCATAACAAACAAGGGGAAATAGCAAGCTCCTTTAAAAAAAAAATTATTTACAGGAAATTATATTGGAGGATTTAGTGGTCGGAATAAATGTACTTAAAGACAGCATACTCTTGCTATTATGCGCCATAAATATCTACATATTTTGTGAGTGTTTTATCTCCAGTTCCTGAACAAGAAAATATTCAGCATAGAACAGAAATGAAAAAGAAATTGGGACCCCATATTATATATAGTTTGCAGAGCTTTATCCTGCTCAGATGTGCCATGTGCTTCTCTCCCTATAGTGATTCATAGAAAGAATTTTGGGCTGAGGTAATTTATTGAAAAGGATCACAATTTCAAAATGTTTAAATGTTGAAAATTTAGATTGAGGGACAGGGAATAGTCTTGCCTTTTCTGGTAACCTCTATCATACTTGTTTTTAGACTCAATGAGGATTATCAATCTAGAAGATAAGATTAGATTATGTTATTTCTGAACCTCAGTAAGCCGTTGGGACATTTCCCCCATAATTTGAGAAACTTCTGGTTCTAGTTATGGGGGATTCCACATATCCTGAGCTCTATAATAGTAACTGTTCCTTGTATGACAGCTGTTCATTTACGTTCTCTGAGTCAAAGACTGGCAAGGCAAGTGTAGTACCATTGAATGGAACAAGTGTTGACCCAGCTTGGTTCTTGGTGGTTGATCTCCTCTCAGGATGTGGTCCTTGATGAATATCTTCACTGATTAGTGGTGCTCACTCTGAACTGACCTGAGCATTGCATTGCTATCTAAACTGTGTCCCTCTAAATTTAAAGTCACTTTTAGAAAGATATCCTGTTCTGCATACAAGCATTTCCACAGATACTAACTGGTTCGGTTTTTAGTGAATCAAAGTGTTCAGTTGAGTGTCAGTTGGGGAGAAAAGGTCCATTTGCAATGGTTTAAAGTTGCTTGGAGAATTGAGGTTGGGAAGGGGAAAGAAAGGAAAAGAAAAATTCCAGTATAAACAGCTGAGGATTTGACATACTGCTAGGATTTCTGCCTGTGATATACAACCGACATCTGTCCAAACAAGGACCCCCTTCCTTCGCTTGCTTGAGAAGAATCAACAACTGGCCAGGAAAGATCTTTTCCAGCTTTCACAGAGGGCTATGGAATACTCTAGATCCTACTTGTCAAACTGTCTCACCAGGAGTTGGCCCGGGTTAGATTTCATAGTTTGTTTTTAAACTGCTTCAGGGTTATTTACATGAATTCAGTTTGTGTTAAAAGTTTTCATTGGGATCTGAAGCCAGAGAGGGGGAAATTGGGAAAGAAAAGTCATAGCACAATTCCTTACTTTTAGCCTAGAGGTAAGCTTCACTTTAACAGCTTTTAATATATGTTTAATAGCTTTTACTGCCAGGCAGATTTGTAATTTTGTAATAAAAGGCATTCTGTTTACTCACAAGAATCTGAACTAAAGCCATAATCTGTGTGAGAGGGACCAGAGATACGTAATCATCTCACCAGAGTACTACTATTAAGAATCCTTTGGGGCAGTGTGGGTAGGAGGTATATGGTTAAATTAACATAACACTGAAATAAGTTAAATAGAAATGGGCCCACTGTACTATTAACTCAACTAACTGCATGTCATTGATTCTCTCACGTTTAATTTTGTGAAAAAACCACAAAATACTTAGCTGGCATAACTTTAAAAAACTGATTGAGATAATTTCCATTGGTTCCTATAAGAGGTATTCTAGACAAGTGTAGAATTGTGGTATCAACTATTGTTTACTTGAAAATTATAATGCTGGATAGGAAGTGGGGATTGATTTCACTTCATATTTATATAGGTCTAATGGATTTACTCTTAAGAACACTTTTACATCTTTTCAGTAATTAATTTCAAAGCTTTGTTGGATGCAAAGGTGGCCTATAGTAAACAAGAACTCATGTAGAGGAACAGAGAGCAAACCAAAGAGTAAGAATTATTTTAACGACTGTTCATGTAATGAATATTCATTGTATTTTGAAAAGTTGCATATTTTTTCTCTCTCCTTTGCTAAATAGCATAAACCTAGCCAGATTATTTAAAATGTATTTATGAGTATTGTCTCATGAACAATACTATAATGTAGATAGTGATCCTGGGAATTTTTGAATTAATGTTTATTAAAACGTATATATTAAATATAAGACTTCTCTTTCTCCCTCGATTCTTGTTGCTTCACTGAAGCAGGCAGGCTAATACAAAATAATGTGACATATTTTGACTATATTTAGAGTTGACCTTCCAAGCATCTGAACAAAGTCTTTAGTTTTCATTAGCTGCTTTGTCAGCAAATGTACACAAATATTGCTTTGGTGCTATAGAGACTGCTGTAGTTTGTTGTGACAGGATCATTTATAAATAAGTTAACAAGATCATAATAATCGGAGGTTGTGAACACCGAGAGAGATATGTGTGCATCTGACTATAGAGCTACCTTATAATCAGGATGGCACACAAACATGTATTTGCCACAACATCAATATTTGAATTCAGAACTATTTCAGAGATAGTAAACGAGAACAGAATACATAAAATAATGGAAGACAATAGTAAACATCACACATCTCTCCAACAATAGATATTGAATAGCCTAATATGTTTGCATTTTGGATTTACCTGTTTTCAAACAGGTTTGTTAGAACAGGGGAGAGATAGAGAGACCACAAGAACATAAGAATGCATTAAGTCCCAAAGTCCCAAACCCTAACCTCTCCTTTCTCTCTTTCTCAGTGCACATACTGCAATACGATTATATGGTTATGTCTCGGCAGATGGCAGCATCTAGCTGATCTTGTCAAGTTAATACATGGTTAATACTTTGATGGGAGAACACCAGGCAATTTATTTTATTTAGGAGATTTATATTCCCACCTATTCGCACATGGCGACTCAAGACGGCTTACGGTACAAGAGTATAAAAACTTCATATAAAAACAATAAAACTAATAAAAGAGACAATCATAAAATAAAATAATAAAATAATATAATAAAATAACCCCCTGCCTCCCGTCCCGGCAACAACACATCATACAAGCCATTTAATGGGCTCCATCCCACAATACTGTATTTAGGGCTGCAGGTCAGATTGGTAGGTAAATAACACCTTAGAAGAGGTCCACGGAGAACCACTTCTGTCTAGCTGTGAAGAAAGCTGCATTGGTTGTTTCCATGTAGTCATCAAGTGTTGACAATGATTAGGATATGTTTTCATTTTTTACTGTCTGTGGTTATGCGATCTTAAAGACCTGGTCTATTATGATTTAAACCAGCCTTTTCCCTGAAGAAAGACCGACTTTCTATGGTTACTTTAGGCCTTTAGGAAATTGCCTTCTATTCTAGCTAGAACATAGATTCATCCTGTTAGCAAAAGCCATTTCCATTTGGATTTGCCTAGCTGGTATAATTGGGCATTCATTCTAAGATGTTACACCCTCTGTTTCCTAACCATTTTCCATGGCCAAATAAAACGTGTCATTTTCCAGATCTCCTGGCTAATTTTTTCATTGGCCCTGCCTGCTTCAAGCATCTGGAGCTGTTAATTGTGACCCTTAACAAGTTCTTTGTCTTTGGGGAAGGTGGTTTATTTCTCTAGATGGTATTCCTCCTCTCCTTCTTCTCCCCACCCTTCCCATGGCAAGATATGCATGCAAAAGAGGAACAAAGGCAAAGCTATATTATCCCTGCAGATACGCTTCCTGAAAAATAGCTTTCACACAGCTACTCCTCTGGAATGTAATTGTTCTATCATTCTGGTAATCAAGTGTTTTTGCTTTGCTTATGATCAGGGAGGCGGAGGAGGTAGTACAGGATTAAAGCTGCGTAAAGCTGGATCTTTTCCCAGTTATCAAGTGCTTGACTTGCTAAGAAGGGCTAGTTTGTCAGTAATTATATATTTACCTGGCTCATACCAGAGCTGTTTGCTAACTCCCTCATGAGCTGGCTGATCGTAATGTATTAATTAAAGTATGTCACGCTGGTAAAGGAGGGATAAAAATCTTAGGAAAGAAGATCTGTGTCACATATCAAAGGAAGGCCAAACCTTTGATCTGTTTATTTTAGAAAATATATGGCTTGATGCCTTATATCGCAGTTGCTTCAAAGAGTGTTAGTCTTAATTGTTTTACAGGAAAACTGGGGTTGCCAATAAATTAACAATAGATAAATTAAGAAAGTAGGACTGCAAAATTCTGGAATAAATATGAAAAGATGAATTCAGCAATTTTCCATGTAATGTCTCTTGGGTATAGACTGCTATCTATATTGTATTCTCTTGGAGAAGCTAAAATTGTTGACACCTGGACTGTTAATCCAGCACAATCTGTACATGCTTATATGGCTCTAGCACTACATATGGTTACAGTTTGGAAACTCAGAAAACCCAAGGCAGAAAGCAAAAGCTTGTTTATTTCTTAAATAGAACTGGAACTTAATTGGATTCAACTTTAGGTTTATATGTATAGTAATTTTACCAGCTAATTTTAACACCTGCAATTCCTCTCAGAAAGAGAATTTCAATTACCGTATTTTTCGGAATATAAGACGCACCTGAGTATAAGACACACCTTAGTTTTTGGGAAGGAAAATAAAGGGGGAAAATCTGCCTACCAGGTATTCATTTGGCTAGCATCCTTAGTCTGGTCAACTTCAGCACATTATTTTATCCCCTGATTAGGTCTGGAAAAAAAGGTTCTAAAGCACAGCTGATAGAGAGAAGCAATGAACAAAGCATGCAAAGCCAGGAAGATCGTTAGCACCTGGTTAGGACTGGAAAAAAAGCTTTGAAAAAGCTACATTCGGAGTATAAGACGCACCCAAATTATCAGCCCCAATTAGGGGGAGAAAAGGTATGTCTTATACTCAGAAAAATATGGTACTTACATATTTTAAGTCACAGAAGGCAGACTAGTACCAATTTACCCAAAGGCTTGGAGAAAGAGAAACAAGGCTTACAAGTACTTGGACTAGCAAGAAAAAAAAATTAAGATCAGATTGCTTGTATTGTATTTAGCATGCCCTCTGAGTATCTGTAATCTGCACAATACATAAGGAAATAACCCTTATTATTATTATATCAGAGTTGCATTTTATTTTGTTTTTTCTGTGTTAATTATTGTAATGGACTTATATAGATTTTAGTAATTGATAATTTCTAAGAGTTCAGATATTCTAGGTTTTTCTCCTCTCTTCTATTCTGACGATTTGAAAACCCCAGTTAGACTACATTTCCAGCAGACAACTCTTTGAGTAATTAAGAAAACTTACAGTGTGGAAAAAATCTTAATTGTTGGAAACACTGACATTTATTGCTATATAATATTTTAGACAGAGACGTATTTGAATATGTTAATTGTTATTTTCATCATAAGAATTCATTTTGCCTTAATAGGGTGAAGTCTAAGCAGTATAGCAATTTATTTGAATTGGAAATAATCCATGGATATTTGGTAAAGTCAACCTTAATATTTCTTTTTGAAAAATGACTACAAAGTTTGATGAGAGTTGACTTACTGTACCTTAAAAAACATATTGTATACATGAGATGAGAAGGGAGATTGCAATGAATAGTTTACTTTCTTTTGTGACATTAAGTAAGTACAAAAGATTTTCTTAAATAAAAAGAAAGAAAAGAAACCCGGACAATAAATAGCTGTTGGAGCAGGAAAGTAGAGTTTTTAAATTAGGAACACATGGTTCAGGCATTGACACTATCCAGGTTGACACTTACATGGCGACATCACTCCTTGGTGATTGTTGTTACTGTTTAGAAAACCCTAAATCATATTTTCTGGTAGAAAATACCAAGACAACATCAAAAGGATTTTGAAAAGATTTGTAGTACAATGTTCTACCAACAAATTTTTCAAATCCACTGAATCTGGGACAGACAATTCAACCCAGATGATTGTGCTTGGCATCCTGATTTACCTGGACATTATTCTGTAGTTGCACACATGGTCCTCCTTTCTTTGCTTTGACCACAAATCCACTTATTCCTGAGTCTGATTAGTGGTAAAACCTTAAGGTACTGAAAAATGAGATCAGAGAGTATTAAAACAAAAGTATTAAGTCCAAAAACAGAAAAGTAATATCAGGAGGTGATAATGGTCTCATTCATATATTTATGTATGTAATCCTTGATTTATGACCATGTGCTCCACTGTGCTAGCTCATCTTCACTGTCTTCTTGTTCCACCACTGAGTGTGTCCAGGCTTTTGGGCTTGGCTGGCGCTGGACTTTGCTATGCACTGCATCTCAGGGGCTACATTCGCAGCCCTAGAGGCACAGCATACCAAAATGACTGTTCCGCTGCATTACATGGAGACCAAAACTACCATTGTGTTGTCTTACTGGGCTAGTTCATCTTCACTATCTTTTTGTTCCCACTGCTGAGGTGTATCTGGTTTGTCTGCTGGACCAGGCTGGGACTGCTTCACACTGCAAAAAATGCAGGGAAAAAGCAGTCCCAGAGCCAAAATACCCCTTTCCGCTATGCTCCTAAGCTGTATGCTATAAAAGAAAATTAGAAGTCACTTTTTTACAATCTTTCCTTTTTCCTTTCCTTTGATTTCTGCACATTTGTCTTTGGTGTTCTTTGTTTTCATTCATAATAATAAATATTAGTGATTGTGGGACGTGGTGGCTCAGAGGCTAAGACGCTGAGTTTGTCAATCAGAAAGGTCGGCAGTTTGGCAGTTCGAATCCCTGGTGCCACATAACAAAGTGAGCGCCCATTACTTGTCCCAGTTTCTGCCAACCTAGCAATTCGAAAGCATGTAAAAATGCAAGTAGAAAAATATGGACCACCTTTGGTGGGAAGGTAATAGCGCTCCCTGCGCCTTTGGCGTTTAGTTATGCCAGCCACATGAACATGGAGACGTCTTTGGACAGCGGTGGATCTTTGGCTTTGAAACGGAGATGAGCACTGCCCTCTAGAGTCAGAAATGACTGGCACATATGTCCGAGGGGAACCTTTACCTGGTTTTATTGACTTTCAAAATTCTAATAAAGTTTCTTTAAAACAAAATAAAATGTGAAGTGTGTCACACTATGATTATAGTAGGTCTGTTAATATCTTAAATGTTAAGATCATACAGTACATATACATACATAACATCCCTGGAATATAACTTGTGTATATCAACAAAAAAGATTAGTCAAGTGGTGGCAATTAAAAAAACACAACAACAACAATTAAATACTGCTCCTGATTTAGTTATATAACTTTTGAATCTGGTTTGCTGGTGAAGATGAAACCGCAAAAGATCCCTCGAAACACAGTCTCTTCCTCTTATAACATTTCATCAGGCGAAGCTAAAAAATACATGAACTTTATGCCTGATATAATTTCAGTTACTTGTTAGCCAAAAATAATGTAAAAGCATATTGGTTTTTTAAACATTGTTATTTAGGAATTTGTATTTTTAGTTTGCAAACTTTCCAGTTAGTATATTCTGACAGCTAGAGAGACCTGTAAGCAGCACATAACTTAAAATGGTATATCAATAGTATAACAGTGCTTTCTATGTTCTTTTGATCATATAGGTTAAAAAGAAAACTTATATAAAAGAATGTCAGATATTTAGAGTTATTTCTCTTAAAGCAGGCTGATGATTGTTACTCCTTCAGTTCTTGTAGCTGAACTTCAACTCCATTTCTTAATGTCTCTGCTTGGCAGCCCTGCAGGTCAAGCTGACATTTGGTAACTTGATAGTGTAAGAGCATTCTGCTGTCCTGAGCACATTGCTTAATTTTCTTCCTTGGCCAATGTTGACTTCAGTGTGACAATAACATTGGTGGTCATGCATCTTTTCTGTTTTTACAAAACCTACACTGGTCACTGAAGCATGTGGGATGGCATTTAGTTGGGAATCAGATAGAAATGAGACTGCAGTATAGATCACTGTGACCCTGCTTTGTTGGCAAATGTGCAAAAGCAGGAGAAATGATGCTCCATCCAAAACAAACCCACTGAAACAACAGAGCATTTAAAGTCATATTTAATTTCGAGTAAAAGGAATGCTTCCATCTTATTGTTTTGAGAAGGCCTTTGTCTTGTCTGCCAGATCCTTCCCCAATTTTGGATGGATGGAGAGAGATTTTTCATCTAGTTTGAGACAAAAACACTCTCTAGGGATTTGAGGATACTTTTACTATCTTTCCTGCACAGTATCTGAGGTGTAAGCTTGGCTTAAGAAAAATATTAAATTCTAAGCAATGTTTGAGAAATAAAAAGAAGACTTTTTCCAACAATGATCCTTGTTTGGACTACAGGTAGTCCATTAGCTGCTCTATAGGTAGTGCTTGATTTACAACCATTTGTTTAATGACTTTGAAATTACGGGACTCGGAATTGGTGCTTTACAGCCCATAAAACACGTCTAGCTGTCATAACATGTTAGGCCAACCCCCACTGTGGATTTTGAGCACTTGGCAACAGTATAGCTTTTAAACAAATATAAAGCTTTATATTTGTGCCGTTTTTAGTATTCGTGTACTTCTGATTTCTAAATATTCCATTATTTGTACCATATGGCCCATTGAAATCATTGTTTAACAGTACAGCAAAAGAAATACATAAGTAATCTGGCAATTTAACGCAAGTCTGTGATTTTACTTCAGTCACTGTCAATCATCTGCCATTCATGTAATTTGAAATCACTGTAGAGCCAAAGCATGTAATTGAATCAGAGAGGATGTCCTGGGATGAGGTGGGGAGAGAAGGAATATATGACTACAGAAAACTGTGTCATGTGCAGCTGCTATTGTATATATTGGTAAAGTAATGTTTTGGCTAATTTTTTTTTCCTGGAGTACTGCACAACCTACGTACGTTTCCTCTTTCTCTCTTTTGTTTTGTTTTGCTCGGTTTAGTTTTGTTTTAACATAGCTCTTCCTCCTGACGGACCCCAAAACAGAGCGCAAAGAGAATAAAAACAGTCTTCAGTAAAACAAACCAGCAATGCAACTACCAGTCCTGAACAAAACAATAAACATGCTGTAAGGAAAACAAAATTCATTTGGAAAAAGTCATTGTAGAAGCAGCTGGGTCTTGAAGCATTTATTAGCCTCTGGTTCCTTGCTGAACTGGCTGTCTTCAGTTGTCACATGAAACATCACAGCATAATGGCCAGCACACTTCCCTCTGGCGAGAGTTCCCTTATTTATTTATTTTTATCCTTTCAGTTAACAAACCTGTTGCTCTTCACCTTCCAATGGAGCAATAATCTGCACTAGATGTTCAAGAGCAGCAGAAATATTAGTAGAGAAAGATGCTGCTTTTCATGGGAAGATGCTCCTCTGTAATACAGCTAGGGGAAATTCTCTGGAGTGGGGCGTTGTCTCTTTTGCAAAACAGAATTTTTTAGTAGCATGAATAATTCAGGGTAATCATAAAAGTAGAATATTCAAATTCTTCATTGATTTGCAAACTTTACTGTTTGCAAACTTTCCTTTTATTCAGAAAATCCTGCCTATCTGTTCAAAAGGAACAGATAAGGGACACATGCAAACATCTGCATTGTTTAACAGAAATACCAGTTTATTAAAATGTTACACAAATATAGTGTGTGCTTTCTAAAAGCTATGAGTGGGTGAAGTTTTGCAGGTCTAGATTTTTCCATTCCAGATTACCTATAATCATAAATAATTCATAAACACTAGAATTTATAAAGAATTGGAACTTGTGAGTAACACTTTTCATTTTAGGATCAGGACCAGAGTGGGCTTAGTATGTACATGTTTATAGCAAAGTGATGAATTATTGAGGGTGAACAAGTGGACAGAGGATTTATACATGCCTAGCTACCAATTGATCCTGGAAATATTAATGTTTAGGTATGTTTGCCACCTCGAGTTATTTATAAACAATACTAAAGGCTGGATAAAAGTCAAATAACCAAATAAATAAATAATATTGAGCATTGGCAGAAGAAGCTTAAAAAGCAAGATCATCTAGGGGAGCTGCTTACTTTGCTTTCCTGTTACTTTAAATTCTAATAAAATTTGATTATTCAATAGCTGTATTAAGTTGCCAAGACATGGCCATTGGTATAATTATGCTTTATAGTTGTATTTGTCCATTCATTGGATCAATTTATGCAGTTCCCCATCTCACATGTGCAACTCTAGGTGGCACACATAGGAGTGAACCCAAACAACATCAATTAATAATGAAATGATAGTGACCAAAGTCAAAATCAAACCCAATTCAAATCATAAAAAGCACAATTATCACATTGATGGGCTCATCTAACCTCAGAACCCAAGCCTAAGGGACAATCCAGATCTTTAAGAACTGATAGCAGAGTTGAACCCCAACAATACTTAGGGGACACAGTTCTTTAGAGGGCAGGCATGCAGCCAAGAAGATGCACTTCAAGGGTCGTGCTAGGTGTCACTGTTTAATTCAGGACCTGGAGCATGCTACCCTATCACCTCTGATGGGAGGGGCAAAAATGATTGGAGAGAGGCAAACCTGCAAATAGCCTGGTCATTGACAAATGGCAGTCTTGCTGTGCTCTCCACCATTGTCAGCAGAAATCAGTTCAAGGTCAAATTCAATTGCAGAGTACTTCTAAGCCCGTGATGGCGAACCTATGGCACGTAGAGCCCTCTCTGCTGGCACGTCGCCCCGGGTCAGATCTCTGTTGCGTTTCTTATGTGAGCTTCTGTTTCCCTGCAAATGACGAAACAAAAACTCACAAAGGAAAAAGATCTTACCTCTTCATGCGCTTGCCGGTGTTGGGATGCCCCAACTCTCACCGGCCAGCTGGTCTTCGGGTCTCTGCTATGCCTGTGCACATGTCCACGCATGTGCACACACTTGCTTGTGTATGTCCACACGTGCACATTCGTGCAACTTTCAGTTTGGGCATGCACACACACAGTTTGGGCACTTGCTGGATAAAAGGTTCGCCATCACTTTTCTAAGCTAAATAGTTAATCTGAAATAATTCCATCTTGGTCTCCCACTCTGAGAATTATCCTTGTGAAATCATTATCATTCCATGTTTTACTCTTTTTGGAGGGGTGTTTGTCAAATTCAAAGCTGGAGAAAATGTAACTTTTTGTGACTGTCTCACTTTCTATCAACATATGGAATCATTATGCACCTTATCAGGAACCTCAACAACTTTTAGTGTCAAGAGATACTTTTAACAGGATTTTCTCTCTCTCTTTTTTTTAAAATTATGCTGTGCTACCTGTTCACTGACATTTATAATACATTTTAAAATATTTTTTCTGGAATTTTAAAATTTGATTTTAAAATGCTTCCTTGTTAATGCTGTTTTATTTTAAGTTTTTATAGTATGTAAAAATAATTATGCAATCATTCATAAATATTTTCTGGGAAAATGATACATTGCATTAAAAAAATAATACTGAAAAAGGTGGTTTTCGTGTTAGAATGGTCAGAATTTTACATTCCCCCCTATACAGATAGGTCATATTTGTAAGGATAAAATATGCTATACAAGCAGACAAAACAATTATGCTTTCTGAATGATGGCTACAATTATGCACCTAGATTAGATTAGTTTATGTGCCATCAAATTGTTGTCAGCTTTTAGTGACACAGATTTTATCCATGATGATCCGCCCTTAATTTAGTCTTCAGATCTTTCAACTGTGCACTCATTGACATTGTAACTAGGTCAGTCCATCTTGCTCCTGGTCATCCTCTTCTCTTCCCTTCACGTTTCCTAGCATTAAAACCTCCTCTAGATAGCTATATCTTTGCATAATGTGCACAAAGGGCTATAGGATAGATTGAGGTTGGTCATTTGTGCCTTGAATGAGAACTCTGGGTAAATTTGTTGGATGCTCCATTGGTTTGTTTTCTTGGCTGTATTTGCAGGCGTCTTCTCCAATACCAAGTTCAAAAACAACAATATTCTTCCTACCCTGATTCTTCAAAGTTCAACTTCCATAGAAGTGAAATATTTAATAGAGCTCTGTCCAAAGCATCAGGATAACATGAATCCATGTTTTCTATTACTGTAGTTTTGAAACGAGAATGTGCATATTATTTTTGCTTTCAACCATATATGAAGCTTTCAATGCTTGTTTTGAAATCTTTTATTGAAAATAAATAAAGTGTCATCCATTTGAGTCAAGCAAATTAAATAAAAGGCTTCTATGAATTCCAGTACTATATGAAACAAGAACAATATTGTTTATTATTAAAGGAACATTAAATGAAACATGTCAAACATTACCATTTAAACAATGACTACCGTGCTTATAAAGTATCATACCACATAGCATTTGCAGAAAATTTCCAGACTTGCCTTCCAGCTTTACATATGTGTCTATCCCCTTAATTTGAAACTGAAATGGGGCACTACTGGAGTTGAACAAAGTAGTTGCTTAGTTTTATAAATTGAGATTGAGTGGAATTTTGTCCAGGAAAATGCTGTATCCTTGCTAAAGTTATTTAGAATAACATTTTTCATCTTTTTGTATCTTATGTGGATATAATTCACAAGTTCAAATAAATCTGCTATATTTAATAACTTAAAAAAATGAGATTCCGTGGGGTTGAAACCAACGGTCCCCAGCTTTTGGTGAAGGCATAGAGACAGACTCGACATGTCCTGTTCTGATGTTCTTTCCCCTTGGACCCAGGACCAGTCAGTGTCATAAGGGTCGGACTGGATGCTATGTCCACCCAATGAGAAGGAGTGTTATCAGGTAAGACCAGTGTCCCTTCTCCATAGTGGTGGAGATAGCATCCAGGAATGAGACATACCAAAGCTGGCTTGTACTTACGGGTGGGTTGCAACCTGGTCCGAGGTCCCCTGATCAGAATACACTCTCTGGAGGACCCGCCTGCCAAAGGTTGCCTCAGCTGAGGGGTAGGAGTCCAGGTTATAGTGATGAATAAATGGGGGCGGAGACGACCATGTTGCAGCTCTACAAACCTCCTCAATAGAGCCCATGCTGCCATTGTGGCCACACTCCTCGTGGAATGGGTTGTAATCTGTCTAGGCCAGTGATGGCGAACCTGTTTCCCCTTGCGTGCCAAAAATGCATGCCAACACACATCCCCCCACGCATGATGCACTGCGCGTGCGCCCCCCATTGGGCTGTTTTTTGCCCTCCAGAGGGTTCAGAAGGCTTCTCTGAAGCCTACAGAGGATGAAAAACGGCCCAACGGGACTTCCTTTTTGCCCATTGAGCTGTTTTTCACCCTTTGGAGGCTTCAGGAAAGTCTCCTGAATGCGAAAAATGATCCTACGGGCAAACCGGAAGTTCGGGAATGGACTTCCGGTTTGCTTGTGGGGCCATTTTTTACCCTCCGGAGGCTTCAGGGAAGCGTCCTGAAGGCTCCAGATGGTAAAAAACCGCCCAACAGGCAAACCAGAAGTCACTCCGATTTGCCTCTGATTTGCCTGCTGGGCCATTTAAAACCCTCCAGAGCCTTCAGTATGCTTCCCTGAAGGCCCAGGAGGCTGTAGGAGGCTTTCCTGAAGGTTCCGGAGGGTTTAAAACGGCCCAGCAGGCAAATCGGAGTCACTTCTGGTTTGCGTGTTGGGTCGTTTTTTAACCTCT